>PVJI01012016.1:0-53565 GCA_004026765.1 Micronycteris hirsuta | reverse complement strand
ATTACTGATTTGGTATATAAACATACCAGACAATATTTAGTTGTCATATTTTTTTAGATGCACTTTTCTGGGGGATATACACACATATAATGACAGAATTCATAATATAAAATATAACAATATGAAATGTAAAGGTTCTTTTATTAGTAGCTATCAATACTCAAGCCTGTGTATTTCATCATTAAGTATAACCAAAAACTTTCTTATGAATTTAATTTTTAATGAATTTTACTTTTCTCTAATTTTACACATTAAATTTTTTAAATTTAATCTTAATAAAATGCATATTAAGATCTTGTTTATTCATGGTAATGAATGAATGGGAATGATTGTACTGATTAAGTAAGTCATAAGTCAGTCCTTACAAATTTGTTAAAAATGAATAATATCACTTTTTTGCAGAAATTGTTTTTTACTGTCTCAGTGTTTTATACAGTAATATTTAAATCAGTTTACATTCTGTAAGTGTAGGTCATCCCTTAATAGAGAAACAGAAACATTCCGTGAAATAGAAGAAATGATCTCAAATCAAAACCCATGGAAATCAATCAATAATTTGACAGCCATTGGGTATATGGCCTGTTGACTTATACACATAAACCAAGAACAGTCTAGAATAAAAAGCAGTCTCCATGTATTTATCCCCTGAACAGTACCAGACACTGAGCTGGGCATTTCTAGAAATTAACTCCAGTCCTCCCAAGAACCTGCAAGTTGGGTTGCCCTGCCTCAGTTTCCATAGAAAGAAACTGAAGATTCACAGTGGAGCAGTACACTTAATAGAGCAACACACTAAGTGAGACAAAGAGTGAACATTCTGTCCACGTACAGTTATTCCAAAGCCTAACTCTTTTCTGGAGCTTTTGATTTGAAATCATCTGTCCTAGATTTTCTGGTTCTGTGTCCTTTGAAAAAGCCATATGATCTCACTCAAGTCTTGACTTGCTATTTGCAAAATGAAATTGTTACCATTATCTTATCATTTCTAGAGGTTTTAAGGAAATGTAGATGACATCCTATATGTGAAATGTTATAAAAGAGTTATCTAACTATAAAACATTAATACTACATATACAGAGAATGCATTGAGTTAAAATATATCTTTTTTACTTTTATTTTTATATTTCTTTTCTTTTTATTTTTATTGTTATCCTATTACAGTTGTCCCAATTTTCCCCCTTTGCCCTCCTCCTCCCAGTCCACTCCCTGTTCCCACAGTCAGTCCCCACACTGTTGTCCGCGCCCCTCCCCTTCTTTCCACCCTTAACCCCCTCCCCACTTCCTCCTGGCAGTTGTCAGTCTATTCCATGTCTCCGTGTCTGTGGTTCTATTTTGCTCATTTATTTTTGTTTGTTAGATTCCACTTATAACTGAGTTCATATGGTATTTGTCTTTCACCACCTAGCTTATTTCACTTAGCATAATAGTCTTCAGTTCCATCCTTGTTGTCACAAAGGTGGGAGTTCCTTCTTTCTGCTGCATAGCATTCCATTGTGTAAACGTAACAGTTTTTTGTTCCACTCATTTACTGATGGGCACTGAGGCTGTTTCCAGCACCTGGCTATTATAGCATGGCTATGAACATTGGGGTTCATAGGTTCTTTTGAATTGGTGTTTCAGGATTCTTAGGGTATATTCCCAGCAGTGGAATTGCTGGGTCAAAAGGCAGTTCCATTTTTAGATTTCTGAGGAAATTCCATACTGTTTTCCACAGTGGCTGCACCAGTCTGCATTCCCACCAACAGTGCACTAGGGTTCCCTTTTCTCCACAATTTCACCAGAAGTTGTTTGTTGATTTATTTCTGATAGCCATTCTGATAGGTGTGAGGTGATATCTCATTGTGGTTTTAATTTGCATCTCTGATTTTATATTTTATATTTTATAGTGTGCTCACCCCATTAATATTTTTTACTATATTTCTCTTAACCTTTTTACACACCCCCCATACCCTGTCTCTCTGGCAATCATCTCTTTGATCTGTTTCTATGAGTCTGTTTTTATTTTGTTTTGTTTGTTCATTAGTTTTGATTTTTTAGATTCCATACATAAATGAAATCATATGATATAAAAATGTTATATCGATAAGAATATAATTTTAGAACTCAACATATTATTAGCTTGAACCATACATCTAAAAAATACAGACATATGTGGAAGGATGGATAGCTAGGTAGTTGGATAGATGGATGAATGGATGGATAGATGGATACTATTGATGTCACATATATTTTTACTCATGAATTATGTCTAAAAACACATAAAGAAATATAGATACACTTCTACATGCATACATACACACATCTGGGATTGGCCTAGGGATCATGATCTTCTCCTTTACATGTTCAAGGAATTATAAAACCAATTTATGCATTAAAGAATGCTTACCTAATACATTGACCTTATCATATATACTCTAAAATAGTCAATTGTAGACGGAAATGAAATCAACTTCTGTGGATGTTCTTACTCCTGTCGGTTTACACGCTTTGTCTGAGTAGCAAAGCTACATAGTGTTTGTGATAAGGGAGCATTCTGATTCCCACTGATTCTTACATTACTTTGAAGATTGTGCATCTTCTCTCTAGTAGAGTTCATCATTTCACAATTTAATTTTTCTGTTTTCCTTGAGGGGTTTCATTACTTGTACCTCTATATTCATTAAGCTTATTAAATGTTCATTAGTACCTACTTATTTAAAATATTTTAATAAGAGAAGTATTTAAAATAGATCTCGCTTTTCCAACTCTTTTACATATGCTTACATATAATTATAATATTGCATATGTATATACCTTAAAATATTTATGTACTCATTTTTATTAATATATAATAATAGACTAAGTTTGAAATAACATTTTATCATTAGTGAACTGTTAAATATGTTCCATGAACTCTCATAATTATAACTCTATTTAGATAGCCAGATGGGATCATTAATCAATTTAACATATAAAATCATTAATCTATTGTCTTGATATCTCATTTGAATTCTTTGAGGACAGAAACCATGATTTTTTAATCTTTATTTCTCTAGTGCCTAACACAATGCTGACATAAACTAGAAATCCTGTGTGGCCTTGTATAAAAAAAGCCTCTGCCACTTTTCTTATCGGTAGGAGGACCCCCGCAGCTGGAGGCTTCTGAGAAGGTGATACACCAGACTTATATTTTTCAATTTTAACCACATGAGTGTAATAAGTATTACCCCTCATGTGAAATTTTCCTAGCTAAAAAGTATTTAGAAATCTGGGAGAGGATGCAGACAACTGTAATTGAACAACAATAAAGTAATTATTTAAAAAAAGTATTTAGAAATGTGAAGTGATTGATGACATTATTTTATTAAATTATTTGGCAATTAAAGAAAAATGTTAATAAGCTAATAATCATGAAGTTTGTTTGGAAACCTTATAAGATACAAAATTAGACACCATTTTCCAACTTTGTTTATAAAAAGACAAGCAGCAAACAAATGCACACAAAAAAATTGAGGGTAGAGACATAAACTGTTACATGTAGTGGGATTATTCGAAATTTTAAATTTTCTACATGTTAATATTTCATTTTATACTCTGGGATATTTTCTAAATTCTTTACTAGACAAGGTAGAAATAATTTCAGAATGTGCTGTGAACTAGGCACAGTAGTTAGACAATTTATGTATACTTGTTATAATACTTATAAAGCTATTTAGAGAAAATGGTTGAATTCTGTGGCCTAGTGGGTTAGCCTTCCCTGAAATTAAATAGACCTATCCTGTTTCTGATACAACTGGACAATCATGGGCTCCTCCTCCTCCTCCTCCTCAGCCTCCCTCATTCTCTTTCTCTTCATCTTTCTTACACATATATAAATGCACACAGAGTGGCAGACTACATAGAACTGGCAGAATGTATGCCCTTTGTAGGTAGACAGCTCTCTAAAGCCAAAGCAGTTGAACTAGGTATATAATGCTTTCTCCTAAATTCATTAGACAGTAAGTCACCCCTTCCCTGAATGGAGAGAGTAATAGGACACAGAAAAATCAAAGCTGTTACTCTAATAATAGAAAGTCCTTCATATGGAAATATGAATAGTTGGGTATGAATGTTCCCTATTAAGTTGCCGTTCCTTAAAACCTCTGTTTCTATATTCAAACTTTAGTTTAATAAACATTTTAAAAACAAAAGTTGGCCCCTGGCTGGTGTAGCTCAGTGGATTGAGTACGGGCTGCGAACCAAAGAGTTGATGGTTCGATTCCCAGTCAGGGCACATGCCCGGGTTGCAGGCCAGGTCCCCAGTGGGGGCCACATGAGAGACAACCACATACTGATGTTTTGCTCCCTCTCTTTCTCTCCCCCTTCCGTTCTGTCTAAATAAAATATTTTTTTAAAAAAATGTTGGAACAGTAATCTATCTAGTCACTGAAAGTTTGACTCTGTGGGAAGGAGTATGAAAGACCTTGAATCCTGGTTTAAGGTCTTTGTTTCCCTGTTTTCCTCTACTTTTATGATGCTTCATTAGGAGAGAGAGAAATAAAGATAGCCACTGATAGATGGGGGGAGGGGCAAGGGGCAGGAGGACGAGAGAGACAGAGAGAAACAGAGACAGAGAATAGGTTTGCTTTATTGTTTTCCTCAGTTTTCCTACCTTTTGGGTGAGTTTTCCTTTATTGCAACAAAACCATGTATCACATACACTTTTTTGGCTATCACCTCATTGCACAAATGCCAAACACATTACCTAAATTAAGAGGGTAACACATTTTATTACTTCAGCTTAGTTAGAAAAAAGAAAGAAAACAATAGCCGCCACAGTTTTGTTTACAACAAATAGTTATTGAGCCAAAAAATATAGAAGTCATTTTTCTTTTTAATGAGCTGTTAAGAATCAAAGAACCTAATAGTATGGTCCAGCAGCAGATGATTTAAATTTTGAAATATTCGTCAATTAAGTTGAGGTAAGTGTGCCTGAGAGACAGGAGTTACTTTTTCTGCAAGTTTTCTATAATAAAATATGGCTGGTACACAGCAAGTGATGGGCAAAGCTGGGGAAAAAAGCTAAATCAGTAGTTTCTTTTTTTTTTTAAGATTTTATTTATTTATTTTTAGAGAGAGGAGAAGGGAGGGAGACAGAGAGGGAGAGAGAAACAGCAATGTATGGTTGCCTCTCACATGGCCCTCATAGAGGACCCGGCCCGCAACCCAGGCATATGCCCTGACTGGGAATCGAACCGGGATCATCTGGTTCCCAGCCCGCGCTCAATCCACTGAGTTACACCAGCCAGGGTTTAAATCAGTAGTTTCTTAATCCCGGCTCACCATTATATTCACATTAGAGTTCTTAAAATATACCAGTGGGAGGTCACTCAAGGCCAATTAAATGGAGCTGTTACCAGCCCATACCAATTGTTACCACAGTACACATTCAAAAAATGAGAGCTATTATCAGCACTAATCATAACATTAGTGTGGCATCCATCTGCATGTGTTTCTAATCACATGGCCCTCTCATGGAATAATGTGACCACTCATGTTTTAAGTGTGCAGGATGTAGTACTCGATTGCCTTTTCAGTCTTGTTGCCAGATTTCAAAAGTTTGTCAAGTTCTACCCTGTCAGAGCTCAAATATTCATTGCAAACTCATCAATGCCAAAGAAAAGCTGAAAAACATTACTTTCTTTAAAATTAACAGAACCCTCACAGTTTTATTCAGGACCACAAGTTACAGTTTTGGGGATCTGAGTTTAACATCACAGTCCCAAAGATTTTTGACATGCCATCCTGAATTAAACTATGAGTTCACTGATTCTTCAGCAAATGATAATACCTCACATTTATTAAATGCTATCTGTGCTGAAGGAGCTAATGGAAAAAACAACATATATATTTATATATTTGGAAGGAAGGTGTTAATTAAATTTTGATATTCTGAACAGTTCACATATCAAAGTTCACGGTATACGTCAAGGACAAGATAGCTATTTTAGACAATACGCACCATATGATCTCTGTGGTAACTACTTAACTCGGCTGCTGTAGCAGAAAGAACAGCCGTGGACCGTAAGTGAGCATGGCTGTGTTCAGAAGAAGCTGTATGCAAATTCAGACAATGGGGTGGATTTGGCCCACAGGCCGTGTGTGGGTCACTAACACTTGGTATAGAATATACATTCTTCAAAGATTATTTTAAAGATTTCAACTATTTTTAAATTTTCCATCCAAACAACACACAGAGTCTATTTTGTCTTTTTTTCCTTTCTGTTTTTGTTAAAATTTTAACCATAGTCATTTTAAATACCTTGTCAGATAAATGTAACATCTGGGTAATCTGGGAACTGGCTTTAGTTTTGTTTTGTCAGTCACATCATCTGGCATACCTAGTGATTTTCGATTGACCATCAGACATTGTGTATAAAAAAAGTTGGATCTTTAGACAATGTTCATGTCCACCGAAAAGCATTCCTTCCTTCCTTGATTGTCCAAAAATAGTGAGAGCTGATACTTTAATGCAGTCAAGAATGGGTCTGGGTCTGGGTCAAGGCTGTTTTGCAGTTTTAGTAAGACTACATTTGCTTAATCCCTCTTTCCCACCATATCTTTTGGATGGACAGCCTACATGTGGCCATCCTATCAACAATGAGACACTGTAGAGGATTCAGCTCTGCCCTTCAGAAAGTCCCAGCTCAGTGCCCCCACTTTCTGCCCAGGTAACTTCAAATATACCAAATATCTTGAGGGGAAGATCAGCTGGTTCCTTAAAGCTGGACTCTTTTCTCACTAGGCATTAATCTTTAAATTCCTACTTAAAGGTTGGAGAAAATTGCATGCTGCATTTTAGAAGTTTTCATTTGAACTTCTAAGCTTCTATACAGTTCAAAAACTCAAGAATGTCTCCTCGAGAAAAGTCCCAGCAAGATTTTTAGAGACTCTAAAATTTCTAATATATTTCTCTTTCCCTGGGCAACCAAAAAACATTAATTTCTCTTTCTGCCCTAGAGGATTTCTGCTGGGGCCACACCTTCTCCTAACTTCTTGTCCAGATTTAGCAAACATTCCCAAAGGGGGAAAAAAAAAAAAAAAGAAAGAAAGAAACTGGTTGAAATATTTGGCATACCTCAGAAAGGATCTTCTCTTTCTGGAAATTAATTTTTGTCAATCATAGATCTCTGGTGCTCTAAAAAGTAATTTTTTGTAATATATATGTATATATATATTATATATATATTTTTAATTGCATTGGCAAAAGCATAGGCCTTACATGAATTGAATTACTACACTGTACTAAACCAATACATCTCAACTTTATTATAAAAAACAATCTTTAAGTTCATATAATAATACTTCCTAGGACATTTTAAGGGAGTCGATTATATAGATGTTTAACTAAATAATTCTAACAGTTTTGCTTATTTTTTCTCTTTTTAAAAAAGAACTCACAACATACTACTGATTATAATATAAGCCCAGGAGGTTTTTAAGCTTCTCTCAGATAGGTATTTAGTGTGACTAAATAGAAGAAATGTTAGAGTGAGTTTTAGCCATTAAAATCCACTGACTTGGAACTTATTCATAGGATGATTTGATACAATATACTTGTACAGAAAATTATATTTTGGCAAATGCCAACAGAAAAAATATTGTAAGGGAAAGCATATAGTATTGTTCAGTCACTCATCCACCCATTCAGCTTCCCATTAACTTAACTTAACTTCCCATTCATCCACCCATTCAGCTTCCCATGTGCAACACAGTGCGAGCACCTGAAGGTGCAACTTAAATGTGATACACACAACAAATACAAAATAGATGAGAAAAAGGATAAAATAATTATGAATTGTGATATACATGTTGAAGAAAATTAACAAAGTGCCAACATAGGGGATAATGTTTGGGCACCGCTTTAGATTAGAAAGTCAGTAAGGTCTCTGTGAGGAAATGACCTTTAAAATTGTGACCCGAAAGATGAGGTAGATCTAGACATGCAAAGAGTGGAGAGAATGAGTTTGTAAGGAATGAGAGTAGATTTCATTTAGAGAGAATAGCAAATGAATAACCTTGAGGTCTTTGAGGAAGTGAAAGATGATCCAGTGACCAGAGTGGTGAACAAGAAAGAGATTGTCATGAGAGGAGTTTGGAAAACTAGGTAGGGAAAAAATATTCTGTACCTTAAAAGCTTTGCTAGGAGTTTGGATTTTAGTCTTCATGCAGAGGGAAGCTATTGACAGTAGAGGATTGATGTGATTCAGTCTAATTAAAAAGGGTCATATGGCTCTTCTGTGGAAAATAGGCCATAGGGTAGCTCCACTGGAACCTCTGAAGCCTGCTGGTCCATCCCCAGTCAGGGTGTATATGGGACGCAACCCATCAATACTTCTCTCTCACAGCTCTCTCTCTTTCTCTCTCTCTTCTTCCCTCTCTCTCCCTTCACTTCCTCTCTCTCTAAAATCAATAAACATATCATGAAGTGAGTATTTTAAAAAAAGAAAAAGCAGTATGTGGCAGATTTTCTATTGAGTTGAAGTTTTGGTGGATGAATGCAATGAAGTAAAATGGAAAAACATTTAAAAGAAAGTAAAATTTGTAAAAGTTAATGTTTGGCGGGCAAATAAAAAGTAGTTAACTGAGTGATAGCTAGCTCCATATCATTACAAGGCATATTATACTATTATTATGAGGGGATGTCTCATTTTCCTCTCCTAGTTACGTGAGAGGATTGCATTTTTTCACTGCTTGAAGGTAGGTGCCCATTTTGGCTAGCCATCCACATGTGCTTGTCGATTGCATGTGGAAGTGATCTCTGTGGTACCAGGCCTGCGAATATCATTGCCAGCACAAAATCTTTTATTCTGTCTCATCTTAAACCTATGAATGACTATGACAAACAGAGCCTCTCTGGTGACCTGGGTTGGGTATGTACTGTGAGTGAGAAATAAATCTTTGTTATTTTTAGGCCCTGAGATTTTAAAGTCGCTTGTTATTGCAGCATAACCTATCCCGTTTTAACTGATGCAATATCCCTAGAGGTAGAAAAACGCAAGTAATGGAAATAGAATTGACAAAGTCTTAGAGAAATACCAGATTACTTAATGTTCTGCCTCCCATTGAGAAGGTTCCAGAAACGGTCCTAGTCTATGACCAATCTGCGTTGAGCTCATGGTGAATGCTCCGGTTCCATCACCTCGCTCAGAATATTAATAGGAATGTCCAGACTTTTTTGATGTTAGGAAAAGAAATTTCATCAACCTAGGTCCTTTGCTTAGGAATTGTACCTTTGACTAATTCTAGCCAAAAACTGAAATTAAAGCTATTCTAGATTTTACTGGGCAGGGAAATTTCTTTGCTGTTGTTCTTATTTTGGAATTTCTAGACTTTCCAGGGAAATAAATACAGTATACCTGATTCAGTTATTTAATCAATTTTCTTCATGACTCATTTTATTCTCGTAACAATACCTTGCAATCCTCACTTCAGGAATTGCTTGGGCAAAAAACAGGGATACCTAATGCCCTATGACCCAATGCTATTCATCCTAGGCTTTGTGCAAAGCACATGTAAGTTATGCAGGTGAATTACAGACTAAATCCATCCTATAGTGTTGTCCCTAGACAAGAATTGTCCCTCAGAATTGAACTCCTAGCCCTCGGACAGGTCTGTGATGAACACAAGCTCTATATATCAAATATAAGGACACTTGAGAACCATTTATGTATTAGAACAAAGAATATACTTTCTCTTGCATACAGAATGATATCTTCCCTGGAGACACCAGATAAATCTGTAAATAATTTCATATCATCAACAAGTGAGTGACTGATCTTAGAAAATGAGTTTTGAACTGAAGCAAAAGATGTATATTTAGATTACTGCTTTACGAAATGAAGTTTCTTGTATAATTATCTTTTAATTAAAGCCACTGAGAACTGTGAGAGCCTTTAATATACCTTACAGATGGCCTGTAGGAGTTGATGCTAAAAATAATATACCGATAGATCATGTTTAAACTGTGTCTGCACAGAATGACTATGCTAAACCTAAGGTTCACACAATAGAGGCAACTATGACTGGCAGTAGGAGGCATAAAGTGAAAGAAAAAGGTTATTCAAGAAACACACCCGCTCTTTAAACCATGACCCTCACTTATCTCTCTATGTAAACTGCAAGGAGACTTAATCCACAACTATAAACAGCCACTATTTTTAGACATCAGTTTCTTTCTTTCAGGGTTGATCTTGTCAACAGTATTAAATGTGAATGACACAGAAACTTTTAAGACTTTTCATTTGGATCAGAAATGCTCACTGAATACTGCAGTGTGAGCAGACATATCACTAACAATTATAATTTTAAAGGAAATATTTAAATTATTAAACCTTTCTGAGCTATTTTAGTGACTAAAATTGAGAGAATTACAAAATATAACCCAAGGGAAATAGAATCTTTGATGTATTCTGGGAGATTTTTCTGCCTACTTGAAGAAAACTTCCTACAATATTTTTATATAGGTACAGGTAAATGACTTTGGAAAGGTTTACACATTATATTCCAATATAATGACCACTACTCAAATAATTGACAACACCTCAAGAGCCCAGCAACTTGCTGCAAGTCTCCTGCTTCGCATACTCTTTTTTTATCTGAAAAAGATTTAATGTCTTCTTAAAACTAATATTGTTGAAAATTATTTTTAAATATTTAAGCATCTTGACAGTTTCTAACAAAAGCACTACATGAAACCCGAGTTAAGCAGGTGGTAGTTAAGAGCATAGATTCTGGAATCACACCATTGGAGCTGAAATCTTGGTACAATATAGGAACTATGCACTTCTAGAGAATGCAGTCCCCCGCACCGAGTCTGTACTGTTCTTCATCTGCAAACCGGGCACAATTATGACGCCTCCTACGGTTGTTTTAAAACCCAAGTGAGGGAACTCATACAAAACGCTTAGTCCCATGATCACCTTGTAATGGGCACCTGATCAATACTATGTCACTATTGTCATTGTTATTATTTTTTTGAAAGGTAGCAATTTTATAACTATAACTGTAGACATTGAACATTTCTGAAATAATTTTCCTATTTATGTTAACAGGTCATCTTTTAAAAGGCAATTCTGTCAGGGAATGTAAAAGTTCTTTAATTATTATATATATCTTTGTTTTAAATAATAGTGAACTGCTGCTACATTTTGTTAACTTTTAAAGATAACTGTTATAGAAGGAAAGAAATTCTTCTGTAGTTTCAGTTTAATTTAGTATGCACTTTGAGAAAATACCATTGTGTGTCAGAAAATGATCTAGAAATTACAGGGGAAACAAAGATGAATAAGAAGTTATTGGATTTTTAAGAGTTTAGGCCTAGTAGAATAGATAAGTACACAAACACTATAATAATATAAGAGAAAGGAAGATTTACTTGTATGAGGTTTGAAAGTAGAGGTCATATCATGCTTTTGAGTTTTTTGAAAAGAATTCAGGAAGGAGAAAGGAAAAATAACAAAAGTATTTGGGGAAAACACTTAAAGTTATAGAAGAGTATAAGTCAGGCAGCAGAAGCAGGATCTTGTTCAGTTGGGTTAGCATTGAGAACCTACAAAAGCAGCAGAACAGTAGGACAGATCAAGCTAACACTTCACAGACCATAGTGACTTCTGCATAAACTATAGCAAGAATGTACGGTCAAATACTGTATTATATCTGAATTCAAAAGAATAAAGGGAAGTCCTTAGCTACCAAAAATTAAGAGAAAAGAAACCAAAGCCCAAGTTATAGAGGCAAGCTGATGGTTTAGCAGCCTATGGATATTTCAGGCTGTCTATGAGTCCTAGGTGTTGGAGGCTGAGATTCTAAAGCTTTGTTGAATGCTGGTAAGACCCCCTCACACAAAAGCAGTGATGCTCTATCAAACCCTCCACAATGGTCCAGCACTAACTTGGCTGCTCTGGCGTCATGGACTAGAAAAACCCTACAGGTCTAGGATGTGTCTAAGAAATTTGCAGTTCATATAAGATTTTTAGAGGGAGAGAGAATAAAACCATCTTTCAGAAATGGAAACTCCTAGTTTGATCCAAAAAGAGAGGAAATTAACATGATAATCAGCATAAAAATGATCCAGTATCATTGAGCTGCCTGAGGACCCCCACCCTCAGAGAAACACACTCAAAACTAGTTTCTAGCAACTCTTTCACAAGCAAGCACCTTGTAGCCACCAAAAGGTAAATACATCCCACTAAATATGAGTTCACAGTAATTACAAATAACATGGGAGAGAATCATCAAATGCAGAAACCAGAAAGATTAACAAAGAAACAAGTAAAAATAGTAGAAAACATAAAATAAACTAGAATGTTTGTTTAAAATAATTTAAGAGATAAGAGCATGCACAGGCAAAGAATGAAAGAATATGAAAAAGATTAACTAGAACCTCCATTAGTGGAAAATATTGTCATTGAAATTAATGCATGGAATAAATATTTAATTAAACACAATTGAAGAAAGTATTACTGATCTGGAAATTATGCCTGGTAAAAGATCATTTATAAGCCAAAATAGATAGATAAAGAAATAAATATAAAATAGAACATAGAAAAGAATAGAATGAGAAAGTTACTATACATTTGATAGGAATGTATATAATATAATATAATAGAAATGTATTTCAGAAACAGACCACAAAGATTGAGGGAGCAGAAATATTCTATGAATTAGTACATAAGAATTTTCCATAGTTGAAGATAGGTAAGATATTCAGATTGAAAAAAAATTAATAAGCTAAAGCAAATCCACATAAACTTAATCTACATTTTACCAAAGATAGAAAGGAAAGTCTTCAAAGATACCACAGAGAAAAGACTGCTAGTCTGTGAAAGACCAGCAAGTCTTTGCATTTGCAACAGGAGGCACTAAAGTCACATTATGAAAATACTAAGGGGAAAATAAAAAATGCCTCTATCTAAAATATCATTTGAAAATGAGTATAACTTTAAAAAATAGTAAGTCAAAGATTTGAAGGTTATTCATAGACCTTAACTATAATAATTGCTGAAAGATTAGAAAAAAGGACAATACACTGAAAGTAGATGAGAATTCAAGAAAAGTTGTTAAGAAACAATAGTGGAATAAATAGACTGCTTAAAAAACATCGGGGTATTAGTTTAAAATCAGTAATAATATAACAAAAACTAATTTGAGGGATTCAAAAGCAAGGTAGATTAAATTACTAAGTATCAATACAGATGGAAAAGTAAAACTGAAATAGAAATCACTAATTGTATAGAAATAGGGGGAGAATAACCCTGGGGTGGGTAAAATAAGGTAGTGAGATAAGTGATTGGAATTATAGGTTGAGATTATATTTGGATGGCCTATAGGTCAAACAATGGAGGGTGTATTTAATATGAAAATGCATGGATTTTTATTGATTTATTTTTTAGCAGAGAAAACATGTCTGGAGATGTGGAGCATAGAATAGTTTAGGGTGGAGAAAGACTCAGTGAGACCAGTGAGGAGACTACTGTGGGAGTACGAGTGGGAGGAGAGGTGGTGAAGGCCTGCAGCGGGATCTGTCTCTTGCCTGTGGGTCAGGAGGCTGGGTATGAAAGGCGTCACGTAGCTAGTATTTGGAGGAATTAGAAACTGAAGATAACAGAAGGGAAGCAGTTACTGAATGTCTGTCTACTTTGACATCTGTCTTTGCAGTAACTCATTATAACAACCATGTGATGGTATTTGCCTCATTTTATGTACAGATCAAATGACCCTGGGAAAGAGGCAAATAATTTGCCCGGTAGTCCTATGTCATAAATTGTAAATGACAATTTAAATCCAGATTTTAAGATTCTAGTTGTTCTGTAAACGTAACATACTAGTAAGAGTTCCCAGAGAGAATGCTTAGAAGATAACTTCTGAGTTTAATTTGCAGCTTAAATGGTTGTGAGGTTCAAATCAGATTTCATACTTTTGATTTTTATTTTGAAAAGAATCAAAAGAAGACAATAGTTGAGAGGAAGCAACAATATGAAAAATTGATATTTAAATGAAATATACATCTTTCATCAAAATATTTTCTTTGAGGGATAGGCACACGGCGCAATACACAGATGATGTATCATAGAAATGTACACTGGAAACCTACATGATCTTATTAAGAAATGTCACTCCAATAAAGTTAATACATACATACATACATACACACATATAATATCAGACCATATTTTTGAGAGAGGAAAGGATTGCAAAAGAAAGATTGGGTGGGATTCAAATTATAAAGATAAGCATAGAGTTAATTCATAGAGATAGAAACAAAGGAAAGAGGTAGAATGCAAATACGGGATAATTTGAAATGAGAAAAAGTAAGTTGAAAAAACTCAATCTGAACTGTAATTCTTCAAGATCTGGAAGAAAGAGAAAAACAGACCTGCAGATAAACATGGATTTGTCAATCTAAGAAAAAGCAGGCACACGGTAAGGAAAGAAACGTTTACGGTACACTTGTATTGTGGAAGGAATATCAAGAAACTGGAATTTTCAATCAACCAAATATGTTCTGGTTGGATATCTGCCTTATCCGAACTCTTAATACACTGTGTAATTGCTACCAATAGTCTACACTAGTGTGTACAGCTATTTCAAGGTATTTGTTCTGGGTGCTTTCCACCAACAATGCCAGGAAAGATGCTAATTAATGCCATTTGTGAGAGCTGGTGTTGTGATTTGGGCACCTGCTTGCAAAGAGCTAGATTGAGAACAAGTTATTCCCCATAAGCCTGCTAAACAGCTGTCAGATGGACAATGACGTTAATTTACTACTGACTGGGGCCGTGGTTGGTGTTGACCTACACGTGAAAGCCTGGCTTTCCTATTGCTGATTAAATGAGCCATCCAGTGCCTTCTGGACTATTTTTATTACAAACAGGAAAGAAAATGTCTGAATGTTTTATTCCTCAAGATTCAAGTTAGTATTGCGATGCTTTTGTTTGAAAGGAAGGATACATTAGATTTGAGCAAATTAGATCCCTCACAGGGATGCACATGTGTTGCCAAAATAGATACAATGCTGATTTGAAGTAGTCAGAGGATGTTTGTCTGGCAACCACTGCTGTATTCTCTTCCTAGTGGAGAACCATTTACGTCCTCCGTGGCTCTGAGTGTCACAGCTGGGATCTGCATTGCCAGAACAAGACTGAAGATGAATTTTATGGTATTTTTTTTAGGTTAGACCCTATTAACTTCATTTCACTTTAAAACTTTCTTCACACTCCACCTGCTGAACCAGGCACTTTTAAGCCCAGGTGCTGCACTGTCTCTTTAAGCTAGGTGTTTCTCATGCTATTTGATACCAGTGTTTGCTATGGGCTATGTTGATGTGTGAGTTAAGGCGGCTTTCAAGTGTGCCTAACTTAATCCTATGACCTAATGTGAACATATAAAGACATTGACTCATTCATTCACTCTTGCATTCATTTAATTTTGTTCAGTATATTGAGTACATCCTCTAAGTGCTGGGAATATAAGGGTAAACAACATAGACAAAGTCCCTTTCTTTGCAAGACTTACATTCCAAAGACGGGGAGGGGGCAAAAAAATAAGCCAAGTAATGGGTGGCACAATGGCAGGTAAGGTTGAGCACAATGAAGGAATGTAAGATGAATGATAACGGTGCTGTATTAGACAGGGAGTCAGGTAAGACCTCTCTGAGGCAGTGACAAAAAAAGCATATGGATCTCTGGGAAGATTCCAGGCAAAAGGACAAGCAAGTGCCAAGGCTCTGAGACACGCACATGCTTAGTGTCGAGGTAGATCCAAAACACCAGAGTGACTGGGGCATAGTGAGTGGAAGGAAAGGTGTTGCATGCCCTCAGGAACTGGATAGTGTAGGCCACACAGACCACGGTGAGGCAAGAAGCTTTTCTGTTGAGCAGCAGCTTGTGCTATCTTAGGCTTGTGTGGTTTCATTTGAATTAAGAAAATGATTTTTTAAATGTTTTAACCAGATAGGCACGCTTTAACAAATTTTGGTGTAGACATGGTAACTGAGTCTCCTATAGATTCAATTGCATAAATGATAAGTTGCAAAGTTTAAACCTGGGCCCTACTGGTTCCAAAGATGATCCTTGTATTACATAATAAGGGTAGAGTTAAGACAAAAAAATAATTAACTCTAACAAACTGTTACTGTGCCATATTCTAAGGCTGTGATGAAGGCAGGGAACCTACCCTCAGGTTCAGAAGGACTGCTGAGGCAGAAAGACATGTGAGCAAATGATTGTAACTCACTGTGATGCAGTGATATATCTGTGAGAGAAGAGATAACACAGAGAAGGAAGATGATTAACTGTGTTTCAATATTTAGGAGAGCTGCCCTGGTTGGTGTGGCTCAGTGGATTGAGGGCTGGCCTGCGAACTGAAAGATTGCCAGTTCAGTTCCCATTCAGGGCACCAGGAAAGAAAGAAGGAGGAAATTTAGAAGAACCAGTACTCTAAGGGATGCATCAACATGAGATGGCGTAAGGGAGAGAGGTGGGATAGGCAGTGCAAACACGTGGAGTTGTGGAACCCATTACCCAAACAGAAAGCTGCAACTATTTATCAGTCATTCCGAGAACAGATAGGCGCGGGCTGATTATTGATGCGATCTACACCAAAACCAGCCCTTTGGGCGTTAGGCAGCAGGTGATGGCTGCCACTGAGGAGAGACAGGGAGAGAAATGAAAGAAGAAAACTGGAATAAACAAACTGCCTGATTATGTTGTTTTTTAACCAGAGTAAGGAAAATAGAATATGTATGAAGATTTTTACTTTACCAAAATATTTTTAGACAGAGTTTTAGAGACTAAAGAAAAATAAAATATCTGAAGTGGCAAGATACATTTTTTAAATACATTTTTTAAAAACTCCTAACTTTTTTAATTCATTCAGATTGATTACCACACTTGACAGGATGTGTTGGCACAATCCTTAATGGAAAATCAATCATCACAATTATTACACTTTACCCTGGCTATTTTGCTATTTCTCTGGTATGTTCTTGATTTCATGATCTTTTGATAAATTAATTTTATCACAAACTTAGCAATGGAGTGATAAGGATTAACCCTTAATAAACAAAGAAAAGTATATGGACCCTTCCTATCACATCACCCTCTCTTACTTTACCATTCTTTTAGACTATAAGATACTTTTCTTCCCTTAAACTGTAAGATAAGCAAATATGAAAATTGACGGCATATTCCTCTGGCCATCAAACTAATTGAGGGCTTGCATATGAATAGTTCATTTTGCTACTGAAGACTTAGCTAAGAGGTTGTTTTTCTTTTGTCATCTTATTTTTTGTTATTAGTTTATTTCTTCTTTTAAAATAAAACTAAAGCAATCTACCTTTCAGTCATGCCACAGTAGATCTATAAAGTTAGAGATATCTTCTAAAGCTAAAATGTACTTGTGACAACTTAGTTTTGCTGTTATGGAAAGATGTGTTTATTTTAAGAGGTAAAACAAAAATCATTAAGTTGGCTTGTTCATAGAAATGGAAGTTATGAAGGGTTTATAATCTCCCATCTCTGAGCACAGTTTACAAACAATCTCCACGTTTACCCTATGAGAAAGTAATTTCTATTTTTATTTCAGTTAGAAATCTAAGTTAATACATACTTTCTCCAATGTGTTGCATTGTGTGCTCTGAGAACGAGATAAGGCAAGTCTGTCTGCCTGCCAAATTATATACGCTCATTAGTTTCGTACGCCAGGTATTCATCCGAGTGTGGGAAACACCCAGTTTACAGTTCTGAAGTCTTCCCAAGGGTTGCAAATCTGTTTCAAAGTTGACTCTCCAATTTGGAACACGTTTGTTTGATGAAGATACGTAGAAAAATAGTAATGAAGATTCTGATGTTTATTCTGTTCTTTTGACCATCCAGATTAAAGAACACCTTGCTAAGGGACAGCGGATGCTGGCAGGTGATGGAATGTCCCAGGTGACCAAGACACTGTTGGATTTAACTCAGAGGAAAAATTTCTATGCAGGAGATCTCCTCATGTCTGTGGAAATCCTCAGAAATGTGACAGACACGTTTAAAAGGGCAAGTTACATCCCTGCCTCTGATGGTGTCCAGGTAAGGGAGACAATGTCGTGGAGGAAAAGACTAGTGAAGATACAATCAATTGTTGGCCCCAAGAAGCCAGTGAGGGCAGAAGGGAAAAGCACTCACTCCTGCTGGGAAAAACTTCCAGGTTGTGCTTAGTGAGAGCTCTGGAGATGACCTCAGTTCCCTTAGTCTTTCTACACCCCAATGTTCTCAACCATAAAATGCTCATAATATACTTCAAGGAGGTACTGAGTGAGAATGTATGTGAAGTGTTTTGAGTCCTCAGATAAAAGACACTATAGCAAATCCAAGGTTGTATCATGGATTTTTTATTCCCACATCTAATATCACCGTCTTGCCATAGGAGACTATTAAAAGTACATTAAGCATAAGCAAAGCTCATTAACAATAATATTCAAAGAAGACATACTTTAAGTTTTGTTTGGGGTTTACTATTAGGATGGAGAGGCCATATTTAATTTTATGGAACCATTATCTGGAAATATCATGCAAATAGAGAATTGTTCTGGATAAGAAATTCAGAAATTCAATAACTCCTCACAGCATATTTTTATCAGGGAAGTCTTCTAGAGCAGCCTCATTTACTTCCATAATAAACTTTAAGTACTCATCCAATTTCAGTATTGCCTTTGCCATTAAAACAAAGCTTGTTGAATGGCAAACAAAGCATATTTAATGCAACTCTAGTTTGCATTTCAGATTAACTCTTTTTGTGCTGTAGGCTAAAATATCCTCCTGCCAAGGATGCTGAGTTGATTTCTGCATCTCCAGCATAATGTCCTTCCTGTGTTTCTGCATAGAGTTCATTAAAGTGAAGGTTTGGCAAAATTCCCAGATCAGGTGGTTTTCTTTCAGCCTACTCTTCATTTGGGAGTTTTATTTGCATTTCACTTGGAAAATGCAGAGGGTTTTGTTTGGTTTGATTTCTGTTGTTTTTTTAATCAGCTATTGAGGAAAAGAGTAAAAGAAGGCTTTATGGAATTATGGAATCATTCATAAATAATATTGATACCCTGATTTGTATAGAATCACATATATTACTTAAATATATGCATATACTGCTGCAGGTAACTGCTACGAGAAGTATTGGAGCTGCATTCTGTATCATATCACCAGTGTCCAGGAATATATTTTTATTTGTAAAAATACATTGGGAGGATAAGGTGGGGAGATTACCATCATTTGAGCATTTCAAAGATACTTTTTCCCTCACAAAGAATGAAACAGCTTTCTAATTTTCAAATTAAATAAAGTAAGCCAAGTATAGCTTTCCCCTGTAGTTCTGAAATACTTCTATTCATTAGCATTTACATTAAGAAATGACATTTGAAGTCCTTGACAGAATATAAAAGTTGTAATTTCAAAACTCCTCAGACATGTGTGCTCACGGTTGAAATATCAAACTGAATGCTGTACTAAATAACCTCCAGGACCTCTCCTAAATCTCGAGAGTGTGGGGTTTAAAGGTTTTAGGTGCTGAAGTTCCAGCAATTGAGATGACCAGGTTTGGGGGGAAACATTTTGATTGAAGTACTCATTAGAGTGCACTGACTTAATGAACAATTAGTTTAACCGAAGGCTTAGTCATGGTCATTAGCTGTTTTGATTAAATAGAGTGATTTAGCTGACTATTTTGCTGTCATTGTGACATTATCATAAATAGGTTCCTCCATTTTCATCCTCGTCTCTCATTAACCCTCCACATACACCCAAAATTCAGAGCACATAGGTGTCCTTAGTCATTGTCACACACCATGAGCTGCACCGTTCTCTTTCCTTGCTTTTACTGGTGTCTTTCCAGGCACCTGGTATGCCCTCCGCTTCTAGAATTCCTTTTTCTTCCATCTCCGCCTGCCAAAATCTTAGGCCGACTCTAGCAAGTCTTTCTGAACGCCAGACCAGGAAGCCCCAAACTCCACCTGAAAATGATCTCTTTTCTGAAATCCTGTAGAACTTGTTAACTCTTTTATTCTACCTTTCACAAAAAATTTGTAATATTTTATATACGTTTACTGTCTTTGCTTGAACTCTAGTTTATAGCCTCCCTTAGTATCTCCTGTGCCTTACATAAACTTCAACTCCCTATTTCGAAGGGTTCCGGGCATTTCAGATTGGCTAACATGTCAGGCTTAATATGACATAAACTAAACTCATCTTGAATTCCAAATTTTCTTGCATTTTCCACTTTCCTTTCTAGAATTAGCAGTCTTTAGGCTGGAATCGTAATGCCGTCTTGACGTATGTGGGGAGATGCGGAAGGCAGTAGAGTGTGCTTGCTCTGTGAGCAGAATCCTGAGCTTCAAGGTCATGGCTTTGATGCTTGTTAGGTGGGTGATCCCGGACAAGTTGTTCGACTTCTCTGTGACTCAATTTTCTCTTCCGTTATATGGGATAATAGTACCTACATTATAATACCAGTGTGAGGATTAAATGATCAATGTCACAATTACACAGCATGTTACATACAGTAAGAGCTCAAAAGACGCAGCTCTTGTTATCCTAAGAAGGTGAGCAATACTTTGACGGAGCAAAAGCCAGAAGCACCCCGGGATCACAGGTATCTGCTGCCAATGCAGATGTGGGTTTGGGTATCTCTCCTACCAAGAAAGGAAGGTCAGGTGTTTCTCATGTCATTGACCAGGAAAGGATGGCACTGCTTTTTGGTTTTGGCTCTTTCACTTGGTGTAGAGTAGAAGTGCCATGGAAAATGGGAGTCAGAAAAGAGGCATTAGTTCTTGAGGTTGACACTGCAGGGCCATTTGAAAGTTGTAAAAGGTGTGGATGAGGAGAATGTCTTCAATCAATAACTAGGATTCCTGGCTCAGTGGGAACCAGGTCGTGAACAGGACCATAACAACCAGCTGACAAGCACTGCAAGTCATAAACAGCTGCTGTTTTCTGTACTTAACAGCCTGAGGGGTTTCCTGCTGTTTCTCTGTGGTTGAGAGAGCCTTGTACAAGTAACAGCTCTTTCTAGTCAGTATTTAAACCCTACCTTTACTAGAAAGGTGAAAATGAGAAATTCAGTGCCAGGTAACTTCCTTAAGTGGGTGAGATATTAGCAACAAATCTTGCCTCATAAATCAACATGAGTGTACCCTACCATAAACAAAATTCAGGGACGGAGGGCTGCTGGCTGTGAGGAGCCCGTGGTCTCCGTAGGAGAGCATAGAGCATACAAGGCAGCCGGGTGGGAAGAGGAAGGGAGGCGAGGATGTTTTAGGAACATATACAGTGCCACCTGTCAACCGGTAAATGCCTTAGCATGTAAATAAATGGCTATGGTTTTATTTCCTTAAAACACAATAAAACATCCGATAGGTAGTTTAATTTTTTCCTTTATTTTTTACGTCCTTATTTGAGTACAGTTTTCACTGCTTTAGAGAGAGTGGAAGGGAGATAGAGAGAAAGAAACAGAGAGACAGAGAGAGAGACAAATGTGAGAGAGAAACATCAATTGGTTGTCTTCTTGTATGCACCCCCAACAGTGGACCGAACCCACAACCTGACCCCTCAGCCTCTGGTCTATGGGATGATTCTCCAACCAACGGAGCCACACCAGCCAGGACTGAGAGGTAGTTTTGTCTTTTCAGAATCCCCATTATTTTCTTCAGAGTCAAGAAAATACTAGGATGTGGATTAGCACAATGTACAGGTAGTAGAGTTTTCTAATGTGATTACATTTATTATCATAACAATACCGAAGCCTAGGTGACTTAAACAACAGAAATCTATTTTATCACAGTTCTAGACACTGTAAGTCCAAGGTGATCCCTTCTGGGCCTCCTTCCTTAGCTTTGCCCACCTCTGGTATTTGTGTGTGCCCAAAGTCATCTTCTTATAAGGACACACATCAGATTGGATTAGGGCCCACCCTAATGGCCTCATTTTAACTTAATTACCTCTGCAAAGGCCCTACCTCCAGATACAGATACATTCTGAGGTTCTGGGGGCCTCACCTTAATGGATTTGTGGGTAGTCACAGTTTAGAATAGCGAATCTTGAAGAACTGTGAGAATTTCCCTTTAACAAAGAGGCGTGTGCTAGACCTCTTCCCCATGGAGGGACCTCCTATGGCTTCTGTCTATAGTGTTGCCAGGGCTAAATTTGTAATGAGCACATGCCTCTTGCACATGCTAACTTATTGATGTATCAGCCAGACCTGCCCAGACTTGGGTGATGAGTCACTACCTCTTTCCTTACTTAAGAAGCATCCCCTGTCCAGATTTGAGGATTTTGCCAACCTGAGTTATGATGTTTGTATGACTTTGCCAGGCTATCTCTGGGAAAATATCATTTATTATACTTAATTGTATTAGTTTCACTAACTTTTTGGCCTTTTATTTTTAAATGAAGACCCCAGGGCAAGACCAGGTTTATGCCCCACAGCACTGAACGTTGGCTACTGCTTCTCCCCACAGAGACTCCCCCGTCTACTGCACCTCAAAGCAGACCCAGTCTGCTACCCCTTGCTAGAGCCCTTGATCCTGAACTTAGCCTGGAGAGACTGGTACCATTGAATAAAACACTGTCCACCCAAGCTGTTCAGAAATGCCATGAATCAATGAGATTATTGTGGAAGATTCCTGGATCAGCCAATGCTCTCATGTCATTTTTACAGTGAGTCAAAGTTTCTGTGAGATTTGTGACTAAGAGAAAAAGAGGAAAAATAGATGTCCTTAAAAACTCTGGCTTTTTGCCCCTATACTAGGGAATATTAGGGAGTTTTTGCTTGCATAATTTGCTCTCACATTCCTCTGAATCTGGCAGATTGCAGTGATCAAGCCGGGACAGGGTGACCAGCTGGCAGAGCTCTCTGATATAGCTGGCTGTGGACCCCACCACTGACCTGACTGACCTTTGTACCCCAACCCTTTGTCCCCCGAGTTATCCCCTGCTTTTCCAATGGCTCAGTGTCTTGTCTCTGAGTCATATTCTTTACATATCTTGGTCTCTGAAACCTGCTAGGGGTATCCCGGATTATATAATCTCCTGTCTCCCTCACTCCTTGTTAGTTTCTAATTACCAATGGCCAGTTGATGTGCTGCTTGGATACGAATTCTGGATGGAAGATCTAAACCATAGTATAGTGACTGTTCGTGCTGGTCAATTGTGAGTTATCCGTTCACATGTTAAAACAAAAAAGTTAAAGTACTCTTTAGGGATTGGTTAGCTTTAAAAGAAAGTTTACAGAAAACTCAAGCTTATTTGTATATTATTACTCTTTCTCAATTTCGTTTCTGTATGGTTTCTTGAATATGATACTGAGAATTAGAATCACAGCTAGATCACAGGGCACCAGACATCTGTTTTCCACATTTTAATCTGAAACCTGCATATGTTTATGATTTTGTGCAGTTCCCTAGAACATGCTTCCATCATCTCTGGCCTCAATAAACAAAATAGACTACTTTCTGATCTCCATGTTTTTACTGTTAACTCTTCTGTACTTTGTTTTCCACTCAGTAACCAAAGTTACATTTTTACTTCTAAGCAAACACATGTTGTATAACCATTGCAGGATCAAGACCCCACTTTGTCTAACTTTTGCCTGTCCTTTCCCCCTGTATTAATATTCTCCCTTTTATACTCCATCCAGCCCTCTCTTCAAGACAACAGCTCCCAATGTATTGGCTTTCCTTCTCTTTTTAAACTTGTCTGGACTGTCCCTTTTCCCACGGAAATTGTGCTTTCTCTTCTCATTTTTCCTAGACCTCTCTTCCTCAGGTCTCCCCATGGCTGCCTCCTTCTCAGCCCTCTTTTCTTAGGTCAAATGCACTTCCTTAGGAAAGTCTTTTCTGCTGACCATTCAACCCAACCTAAAACAGTTTAACACACACACACACACCTCCCTATATTTTTGTACCACCTCTGAAACCATCTTATTGTTAACACTTATTTACTTATTTATTGCCTTCCTTTACCCATTAGAGTGTAAGCTCTGTGATAGAAGGAACTCTCATGTATCTTGCTCACGGTTGTATCCCAGCACTTAAAACAGTGGGACAGGTAGGTGGTTGGGATTCAGTAAATACTTCTCAAATAAGTAAATACATTTCAGCTTCTCGGGTATTTTCCATGTCTTCCTCACCTTTCCATTCCCACGTGCTCTGCTCTCTGTGAGGCCTTCATAATCACCACTTTGAGCTTTTGATGAACTTTCCTGACAGTGTTCCAGTCTCGGGTCTTCTTTTGGCCAACACCCCCTTCTCTCAGGATCAGGGTTATATTTCTACACCTCTCTTTATGCCATTCTTCTGCTGAACAAACCAACATTTACACTATCAAATGCATCCTTTCAGAGGGGAGATGGTAGTAGTGGTGCATAGGAAAGGTTTGCTGTGTTTGGCAAACAATGATCTGTATTTATGGAAGAGAAAGCCCTTTCCTTGGTTGTTGCTGGGTCTAAACCTGAGGACCAGGGTCAAACATGCATGCTTTCTCTCCATTCATCAGGCCCTCCAGCTTCTCAATAGTGCACATCTGTGCATCCTGAGCCATCAGAATGCCACTTTACGTAGGGAAAGTTTGATCCTGTACTTACTCAAGATAACTAATCTTCTTATCTGTGAAAATAAGAGTCAGTCCCTTCCTGGGCATAGTGAGAACCCTGGAGACATTGGTTATGTGGTAGTGGAGGGTGTTGAAAGGAGGCAGCAAATTAGGTGGAGACTAGTGATTGATTTTTTAAAAAGTTCCTTCAAATGCTTACTCCATGGTCCCATACAGAGTAGGCATGCAATCAAATTGAAATATTTGAGTATTTACATTTTCCCATGTTTTATGCTGCACACTAGGGGCACAAGAGCAAAGAAAATACAAATAATCCCAACTAGAGTATAGTCTGGTACAAGGAAAAAGCCTAAACTGATCATCATACAAATGCATCATAATTAAAAATTCTGGTGTACTTTAAAAGAACGCTAAACAGTGCAACTTCAAGTCAGCATTTTGTCACCAGTCACCGTGTGAGTGCTGTACAGCTGGCTGGCTGCCTGAATTACTTTCCTGTCTTTTATTTTAAAGTGAAGGAGCAATTATTCATCCATGAGTAAGTGCATGGTAGTTTTGCTGAGGCACTTGTGCATGATGTAGCGGTGGAGTGGAGCTGGGGATTGTCATGCTAATTCACCCTGTATTTGGGAAAGCCAACTATCAGAACAAAGAGCAAGGGCCCCCTAGGGTAGCTATAACCTCTTTCTTCACATCATATTTTCATGGTTGATTACTTCTATGAATTGGCTGTTGCCTTTTTCTGTGAATCCTTTGCAAGGTCTGATTGATGAAAATATTGGGAAATGAAAAATAAAAATCTTCACTGAATAAAATCAGAAAAAATATGCAGATCCAGTATATTTGGGGGGTGTGACCTGATAAAGCTTTTTTGAGGAAAATTGCATATAAATCTAGACATGAAAAACAGAAGAGTTATTTGAATAAAGAATGGGAAGTAAAGCAGTCAAAGGAAGGGAACAACATGACGTAGGTCCAGAAGCTGGGCAGGGGGAGTTTGGGATGCATGAAGAAGTCTGATGAATCTGGTGTAGAGAGTAGGCTAGTCAATTAGAATTGGAGGGATAGAAAGGACTAGGTCATGCATGCCTGGCAGCCACCACCTGCTCTACAAAGGGATTAATGGCCTGTCCTGGGTTGTGCATCCTTAGCCTAATGGCTAGTCCCTGCTTCCTTGTTCAAAAACTTGTAAGTTTTTCTTATGCTTCCCCTGTATTTCTAGTCAGGACCACCACTATTCCTTAAAACTTTCACTTCTACATTATTAAATCTATTCCTTAGGCCTTGTCCTCGTCTCTCAGTGCCCCAGCATTTTTGCTGGTGGGCTAAGAGCAGGAAAGTACATCAGGGGGACTCAGATATCTTAAATCACTAGCCTAATCTACAACTCTATTTCTAAAAGGGATTCAGAGAAGGCTAAACACTATGACGTGCTCCAATATATCTATAGAAAATTGTGTGCAATCCATGAAGAATTCATCAAGTGGAAGCAATCAGGCATTGGACAAAACATATTTACCGCTTTCCATAAAAGTGTCCATAGTATCATGTGGTCCAGTCTAGGAATTGCACTTTGAATGTGGCAGAAACATGTGCTTTTATTAATGCAATTTTACTTTTTTAACTGTTATTCTATTTCAGTTTTCCCAATTTCTCCCCCTTTGCCTCATCCGCTTAACCCACCCCCTACCACAATCAATCCCCACACTGTTGTCCTCGTCCAAGGGTCACTCATTCAGGTTCTTTGACTAGTCTCTTCTCTCACCTTTATCCCCCTCTCAACCTCGAGTCTGGCTGCTCTCACTCTGTTGCATGTTTCCAAGCCTCTGGTTGTATTTTTCTCATTAGTTTATTTTGTTTATTAGATTCCTCTTATAAGTGAGATCGTACAGTATTTGTCTTTCACCACCTGGCTTATTTCACTTAACGTAGTATTCTCCAGCTCTATCCATTCTGTCACAAAAGGTTAGAATTCCTTCTTTCTGCTGCATAGTATTCTACTGTGTAAATGTACCAGGTTTTTGATCTACTCATCCACTGATGGACCCTTAGGCTCTTTCTAGCACTTGGCTATTATAAATAGTGCAACTATAAACATAGGGGTGAAAAAGTTCTTTTGAATTGGTGTTTTGGATTCTCAGGGTATGTTCCCAGCAAGTAGAATTGCTGGGTCAAAAGGCAGTTCTGTTTTTAATTTTTTGAGGACATTTCATACTGTTTTCCACAGTGGCTGTACTAGTCTGCATTCCCACCAACAGTGCACCAGGGTTCCGTTTTCTCCACATCCTTGCCAGCACTTGTTCTTTGTCGATTTATTAATGATGGCCATTCAACAGGGGTGAGATGATATCTCTTTGGGTTTTAATTTGCATCTCTTTGATGGCTAGAGATATTGAGCATCTTTTCATATGTCTATGGGCCATCTGTATGTCCTCCTTGGAAAAGTATCTGTTCATGTCCTTTGCCCATATGTTAATTGGATTATTTGTCTTCCTGGTGTTGAGTTGTTTGAGTTCTTCGTATATTTTGGAGGTCAAACCCTTGTCCGGTGTATCATTGGCAAATATGTTCTCCCATATGGTTGGTTCCCTTTTCATTTTGATGATGGTTTCTTTAGCCATGAAGAAGCTTTTTAATATGATGTAGTCCCATTTGGTTTTTTTCCCTTTATTTCCTTTGCCCTAGGAAATATATTGTCAAAAATATTGCTACGTGGGATATCTGAAATTTTACTTCCTATGTTTTCTGCTAAAACTTTTATGGTATCATGACTTATAGTTAGGTCTTTTAACCATTTTGAGTTTTTTTCTGGCATATGCTATAAGTTGGTGGTCTAGTTTCATTTTTTTGCATGTAACCATCCAGTTTTCCCAACACCATTTATTGAAGAGACTATTTTTATTCCATTGTAGGTTCATGCCCCCTTTCTCAAATATTATATGACCATAGAGACATGGGTTTATTTCCGAGCTCTCTATTCTGTTCCATTGATCTCTGTGTCTGTTCTTATGCTTGTAGCAGGCTGTTTTGATTACAGTGGCATTGTAGTACTGTTTTATATCATGTATTGTATCCCTCCAACTTTATTCTTCTTTCTCAAGATTTACAAGGCTATTTGGGGTCTTTTTATGGTTCCATGTAATTTTTGGAGTATTGTTTCTAGATCAGTGAATTATGCCATTGGGATTTTAATAGGGATTACATTGAATCTAAGACTGCTTTGGGTAGTATAGACATTTTAATGATGCTAATTCTTCCAATCCATGAACTCAGTATATGCTTAGACTTATCTTCCTCAAATTTCTTTCTTCAGTGTTCTATAGTTTTCTAAGTACAGATCTTTTATCTCCTTGGTTAAATTTATTCCTGGGGGCCTGGCTGGTGTAGCTGAGTGGATTGAGCACGGGCTGGGAACCAGAGGATCCCAGTTCAATTCCCAGTCAGGGCACATGTCTGGGTTGCGGGCCAGGTCCACAATGAGGGCCATGTGAGAGACAACCATACATTGCTCTTCTCCCTCCCTTCTCCTCTCTCTGAAAATAAATAAATAAAATCTTTAAAAAGAATAAATAAATTTATTCCTGGGTACTTTATTTTTCTTGTTGCGATAGTAAATAGGATTTTCTCCTAGTTTCTCTTCCTGATTGTTCATTGTTTGTGTACAAAAATGTCATCGATTTCTGAATATTGACTTTGTATCCTGCGACTTTGTCAAATTCACTTATTAAATCAAATAGTTTTTTGGTGGAGCCTATAGAGTTTTCTGTGTACACTATCATGTCATCTGTGAATAATGACAGTTTTACTCCCTCCTTCCTAATTTGGATGCCTTTATTTCTTTTTCTTATTTAACTGCTATGGCTAGAATTTTCAGTACAGTATTGAATAACAGTGCTGAAAGCAGACACTCTTGTCTTTTTCCTGATCTTAAGGGAAAAGCTTATAGTGTTTGCACATTGAGTGTGATGTTGACAGTAGGGTTCTCCTAAATAGCCATTATTGTTTTGAGGTATGCTCCCTTTATTTCCACTTTGCTTAGTGTTTTTATCATAAATGGGTGCTGGATTTTATCAGATGCCTTTTCAGCATCTACTGATATGATCACATGTTTTTTGTCTTTCATTTTGTTTATGCGGTGTATTACATTTATTGATTAGTGAATATTGTACCATCCATGCATCCCTAGGATGAATCCCACATGATCATGGTATATGATCTTTTTAATGTATTGCTGGATGCAGTTTGCCAATACTGTGCTGAGGACTTTAGCATTTATATTCATTTATCAGAGATATTGGCCTTTTATTTTCTTTCTTGTTGTATCTTTACCTGGTTTTGGAATTAGGATAATACTGGCCTTGTAAAAAGAATTTGGGAGTCTTCCCTCTTCTTTAATATTTTGGAATAGTGATAAGAATAAGAATTAGTTTTCTTTAAATGTTTGGTAAAATTCACCTGTGAAGCCATTGGTCCAGGGCTTTTGTGTGCAGGTAGTTTTTTTATTAATGTTTGATTTCACTAGTTGTTACCAGTATTCAGGGTTTCTGCTTTTTTTGATTCAGTTATGGGAGACTGTATATTTGTAGAAATTTATCTCTTTCACCCAGGTTGTCTGATTTATTCTCATATAGTTGCTCATAGTAATTTCTTATATTCCTTTGTATTTCTGTGGTATTGGTTGTTACTTTTCCTCTTTTGTTTCTGATTTTATTTATTTAGGCCCTCTCTTTTTTTCTTGATGAATCTGGTTAAGGTTTTGTTGATTTTGTTTATCTCTTCCTAGAAACAGCTCCTGGATTCATTGATTCTTTGAATTGTTTTCTTAGTCTCTATGTCATTTAATTCTGCTCTCATCCTTTACTCACTCTGGGCTTTGTTTGTTGTTGTTCATCCAGTTCTTGTAAGTATAGGGTTAGGTTGTTTATTTGAGATTTATCTATCTTCTTTAGGCTTGTATTATTATGAATTTTCCTCTCAGGACTACCTTCCGTGTGTTTCTAGATACTTTTTGATTTCTTCCTTGATCTCATTGCTAGCCCCTTCATTATTTAATAAAATGTCATTCAGTCTCTATGTATATGAATGTTTTTTTAGTTTTTTCTTTGATGTTGATTTCTATTTCAAGTCATTGTTATCCGAGAAGATGTTTGATATGATTTCAGTTTTCTTAAATTTATGGAGACTTGTTTTATGTCCTATTGTGTGGTCTATCTTTGAAAATGACCCCCATGCATTTGAAAGCAATGAATGTTTTGCTTTTGGGGGATGAAATGCTGTGTAAATATCAATTAAGTTCATTTGATCTAGGGTATTGTTAGATGCCACATATCCTTGTTGATTTTTGGTCAGGATGATCTATCCATTGTTGACAGTGGGGTGTTAAAATTCCCTATGATGTCTATATAGCTGTTGATCTCCTTCTTAAAGTCCTGCAAGATTTTCCTTATGTATTCAGGTGCTCCTCTGTTGGGTGCACATATGTTTACAAGGGTTAATCCTCTTGCTGGGCAACTCCCTTGAGCATTATGTAGTGACTTGTCTCTTGTTATGGCCTTTGTTTTAAAGTCTATTTTGTCTCATATAAGTATCGCTACACAGCGTTTTTTTTTTTGGTTTTTTTTTTTTTTTTCATGTCCATTTGCTTGGAATAATCTTTTCCATCTCTTTATTTTCAACCTGTGTGTATCTTTTTATTCTAAGGTGGGTATCTTGTAGATAGCGTATATCCAGGTTGTGGTTTCTTATCCATCAGCTCTCCTCTGTCTTTTGGTTGGAGCATTTAATCTATTTACATTTAAAGTTCTTTTTTAAAGATTTTATTTATTTTTAGAGATAGGGGAAAGGAGGGAGAGGGGGGAGAAACATCAATGTGTAGTTGACTCTCGCATATCCCCTCCTGGGGACCTGGCCCACAACCCAGGCATGTGCCCTGACTGGGAATTGAACTTGTGACCCTTTGGTTTGCAGGCCATCACTCAATCTACTGCGCTATATCAGCCGGGGCTACATTTAAGGTTATTGATAGGTATTTGTTTATTGTCCTTTTCTCCCTTTGTGCCTGTGTTTATCTATCTATCTATCTATCTATCTATCTATCTATCTATCTATCTATCATCTATCTATCTATCTATCTATCATTTATCTCTCTCTCTCTCTTTTTCTTAAAGCAGTCCCTTTAGCATCTCGTGCAAATGCTGGCTTGGTGGAGATGTACTCTTTTAGCCATTTTTTTTCTTTTTCTTTTTTTTTTTTTTTTTTTTTTTTGGTCTGAGAAGCTCATTATTTCTCCCTCCATGTTAAATGACAGCCTTGCTGGTTAGAGTAGTCTTGATTATAGGTCTTTGCTTTACATTACCTCGAATATTTTGTGTCATTCCCCTCTGGTGGTATTTAAGAAATCAGCTGATAGCCTTATTGCAGCTACCTTGTATGTCACTAGCTGTTTCTCCCTGGCTGCCTTTAAGATTCTCTCTTTGTCTTTAAATTTTGCCATTTTAATTTGGTGTGTCTTGGAGTGGGCCTCTTTGGTGTCATCTTGATCGGGACCCTCTGTGCTTCCTGAACTTGCATGACTTTCTCCCTCACCAAGTTAGGGATGTCTTCTGTCATTATTTTTTCAAACAGATTTTCTATCCCTTACTCCTTTTCTTCTCCTTCTGGAATCCCTATGATGCTAATATTGTTATGTTTCATGTTGTACTGAAGCTCCCTTAAACTATTTTCATTCTTTCTGAGTCTTTTTTCATTTTGTTGCTCTGACTGTGTGATTTTTTTTTACCCTGCATTCCAACTCACTGACTTTGCTCTCTGCTTCATCTTGCTTGTTTTTAATTCCTTCTAGTATATTCTCATCAGATATTGTATTATTTATTTCCTTCTGGTTCTTATTCATAGTTTCTATATCCTTTTCCATGCTGATGTAGTTCCAGTTAAGTTTCTTGTAGTTCTCACTGAACTATAGGAATGGCTTAGCATTCCTATAACCATTACTTTGAACTTTATGTATGATAATCTCTTGCCTCAATTTCATTTAGCACTCTTTCTGGGGATTTCTCCTTTCCTGTCAAGTGGGGATTGCTTCTTTGTCTCCCCATGTTAGGTGGCTCTTTTTGTTTGTTTCTGTGTATTAGATTGATCTGCTTTGACTCCCTGTCTTCGTGGGCCTGCCTGTCAGTGGTAGGAGTCCTTTGGGACTTAGTGGTGCAATCTCCTTGAACTCCTGAGCCGAATACCCTAGGGATGCCCTTTAGGCAATTTATGTGGGCTCTCTTGTTGTAATTGGGTTTCAGTTGTTGGCTTATTCATTTGTGGGTTCTCCCCTCTATTTGGCTAACTGAGAGTCACGACCCATGTCATGTCTTATATTCTGTTGCGCAGGAGCTGCCAGAACAAAACAAAACAACCCAGCAAACAAAACCCACACCAGTAAAAATACCCACCAAACACTACCACTATATCAACAGCAAATGAGCTAAGATTAATAAAGGTAGAAAGAGATTAAGAGTATTATATACAAAAGAAAAAAAGGTGAATGACAGAATGATTTTCAGATGATGGGCAGAAGAGAAATAATAAGAATAGGGAATAGAAACAAGGCGAAGAAAAGGAGAAAATAAAATGTATAATGTAAATAAAATACAGAGGGAATAGTACAAAGTGCAGTAAGAAAAGGGAAGAGTACATTATGAGGTTTGGAGAAAAATAGTGAAAAAATAGGAACCAAATTGAAGAAAAACAACCACCACAGAAATATATACAAAAAATCTGCAAAAATTAATAAAGGTAGAACGAGAATAATAATACTACATGAAATAAAAAAGAAAAAAGGGAAAAAGGATTATGGGATGTTTAAGGGAAAGAAAATTGATTCTGCGAGGATAAAAGGAGGAGAATAATAAGCATAAGAGTTGGAAACTAGGCTCAGAAGTGGAAAAAACTAGATTAAAAACAAAAATAAGACAGGCTGGGAGGAAGGCAAAATGGAGTAGAACAGGGGAACAGTAAAATATGAGATTTAAAATTTAAAAAATGAACAACTAAGGGTAAAATTGAAAAAATGCAACAATAACCCCAATATCAATGACAACTGAGCAAATATCAATAAAAGTGGATGACAATAAGGATATTATAAGAAAGGGAAAAAGAATGTAAGATGACTAATGGAAAGAAAGATGGTTTTGAGAGGATAGATGGAGGAGAAATATTAAGAGTGAGGAATAGGAACAAGACTTAGAAATGGAAGAAATAAAATTTAAAACAAAAATAGCAAAGAGAAGGATGAAGGTGAATGGGAGTACAAGAAGGGAAGAGTAAAATATGAGTTTTGAATTAAAACTAAAATAAAAAAATTTTTAAGATTGTATTTATTTATTTTTAGGGAGGGGAAAGAGAGGAAGAGAAACATCAATGTGTGGTTGCCTCTCATGCACCCCCTACTGGGGACCTGGCCTGCAACACAGGCATGTGCCCTGACTGGGAATCCAACCGGTGACCCTTTGGTTCCCAGCCTGCTCTCAATCCACTGTGCTACACCAGCCAGGGCCTAAAATTAAAAAATTAAAAATAATAACTATATATATAAAAGAATAAAATAAAAACAAAAATAGTGAAATAATAGGAACAACATTGAAGACAAAGAGTGTTAGAAAGCTATGCAGGAGAAAAGGTAGTACAAATAATGAAGAAGAACAATGTGGAATTCATGTCAGCAAAGTCTAGTGTTTGTTGGCCTACTGTCTTCTCCTTCATAATCTGTCCCTGATGTCAGCCGGTGTCCCAGACTAGCTTTAGTCAGCCTGTTTGGGGGCTATGAGTGATCTGTAGTCTGTGGCTCTCTTTCAGGCTTGGCTGCTTCCAGCTGTTCTGACCTCCTGGCTTTCTATTAGCACCAGGCCAGGGGTGGTTCATCCAATGTCCAGCAGTACTGCATGTACCACCCTCATCTGCCTCTAGAGGGAGCCTCTGGTATAATCAGTAAGGTGGGATCCCAGGAGGTGCTGTTCAATCTTCAGGGAAGTTGGTGGGTGTGTTCCCCTGTCTCTGTGCCATACGTCTTGCTCTGTCCCAGATCATTTCCAATAATGTATAGTTTTGATGTCTGTTTCACATGAGGGGTCAACCTGTGTAAAAGGGTCAGCTGGCACTTCCTAGCTGGCACTGATGGCAGCTCTGTGTGAGAGCCAGGCTGGCAGGGCCCTGGATTCATCTTGCTGTGCCTATTTCTAATCTCTCTGCTGTTTTACCTCTTACTTCTCCCATTTCTAATCTCTCTACTCTGCTGTTTTCAGTGGAATAGGGCCCGAGGAGGAGCCAGCATAGAGTCTGATAAAAGTTTGTTAAGGGCTCTTTTAGAGATTCTCTTTCTTTCCCCTGCAGGGGTGGCAGAGGCTTTTGAGCTTGGCCCTACTGCTCTGCAGAGTTTGCACTCCTGCAGGTGGGAGATGGGCACATCTTCCCATTCCCAGAGGTTTGCGCTCCACGGTTTGAGTGGCCTTGCTTGGCTGCAAAGAATCTCAGGTGCTCCCCTCTTACCCATCCAGTTCCTGTCTCACTGCTCTGGCAGGAGGCTCTGACCCAAACCCTCCTTCTGCCTACCGCTTCCACTCAACAGCAGCACTGGGGGTCCCGCAATTCCTTTACTGTCCCGCCTTCTACTCTTTCTGGCCGGTTGCGTTCAGTGGGCACAAACTGCACTTTGAACCTGGCCTCTGAGGGCAGGGATGCTGTGCATGAGCTGGGTCCCTGCTCAGCCACACCTCTAGTCCCTCTTTAAAAAGTCACTATGTGGCCCTGGCTGGTGTAGCTCAGTGGACTGAGCGCGGGCTGGGAACCAGACAGTCCCGGTTCGATTCCCAGTCAGGGCATATGCCTGGGTTGCAGGCCAGGTCCCTGTGAGGGCCACGTGAGAGGCAACCATACATTGCTGTTTCTCTCCCTCTCTGTCTCCCTCCCTTCCCCTCTCTCTAAAAATAAATAAAAATAAAATCTTAAAAAAAATAAAAAAAAGTCACTATGTGGCACCCACACTGTAGCTCAAAGCCACTGCCAGGCTCTCTGTCACTCCACCTCCCCAATAGGCAAAAAGTCTTTCTTGGTCAAGGCTGATCACAGCCTGTCGTGCTTCCCACTGTTTTAAAAGATACAATTTCTCTCTTGGACTCTCCTGGTTGGCGCTGCAGTCATGGACATCCTGCTTGCTATGTGCACACAGCCTGAGTCTCCCAGACTCATATATTCTCCCAAGTCTTTCCCTATCAGGGTTGGGGGTTTCTGACTTGGGAACCACTAAGCTGCATCTTTACTCCTCTCTTCTCTGCTACAGGCACCTTGTGCAAGGTATTTCCCCTTCAGCTTATAAAATCTCTTACCTGATGGTGCAAAACTTTCTCTGTACTCCTTAGCTTCAAAAATTCATATCAGCTAAGATTCCACTGATTGTTCAGGTCACTTGTTGGAAGATCAGCTGAAAATCCATGCCAGGGGCACCAGGGAAGAAGTGGGCTCAGCTTCCACCGACTCGGCTGCCATTTTCCTCCATCCATGCTTTTCTTTATAACATACATTCTCTGCACAGATTTTATGACACTTCCCGAAAAGAAAAAGCAGAGTCATGCCTCTTGGATCTTGTGCCTGCTAACTACTGAGCATGGTGCCTTTCACATAGTAGGTGTTTTATGATAATGACACCGAAAACCCCTGTCAGCAGAATGCATTCTTAGGAATAACATTTTTCTGTTGAGTGAATCGTAGGCCCTGAAGTTAGCGGTTGATCAGCTCTGTGCTCTACATGTTTCCCAGAGAGGAACAGATGATAAAAGAGGATTGGAGAGAGTGCCTCTGGTTGTGAAAGTCTATAGCAACATCACAGGTGCACATTTGCCATAATGTGGCTATAAAGACAAATCATGCAGCCAGTCATAAAAAAGATAACACAGAGGACATAAAATCATAAAGCTGCCATATACCGAGCCCTTAGTATTTGTCAGATACTGTGCTAAGTACTAGCTCCAAGCTTCACAACACCTATTGACACTTCTTACAGATTAGAGACATATAGCCTAGGGGGGCCAACATTTGTCCAGAACCACCCAGTTCATGAACGTTGGGGAAACTTTAAACCAGGTTTCTCTAGTTCAAGCTCTAGATAGAGACTCTGCCAAAGACACAGAATTTTTCCATCAGTCTAGGCCATAGAGATTAGACCTGATCAAAATAAGGCAAAACAACAACAAAAAAAAACTACTGTCACAGGTAACTCAGGGGCTGACATAAGCGACCTGGTCCGTAAATTATTAAAAGAGAGATGCTAGCACAATTAGCAGAGCTCTCAAACAACTCTAGCAAGTAGTGTGTCTGTTGCCATGGAAACTGCTTCATTCTTTTCTCAAAAATTCAGTCAAGTGGCATGATATGTTATGAGTCCCCTGTTCAAAATACTGTTTGTTTCTGCTCTGTTTATCTAACAGTCTGATCTTTGAGCAAATGTCAAAAGGAATTGCTATACATAGAAATGAATTTTCCCAATGTGTGTGAGGCAGATTGGAGCCGAGTTAGCTCAGATGAACGATGCTGGAGTCCTGTTAGGGAACCTGAGGTGTGCTGACTCTGTGGCTTCATTATACCGTGTTCTGAAGAACGTGTTATTAGGAGATTTCACTGTTTTGTGAATGCTGAGGGGCCATGATGAACAAAACAACAGGAGACAGAATTAAGCAAAGAGAAAATTATACAGTCCAGAGACGTGAGATATATGAGGCTGCTGCGGGCATAATATGGCATACTGTCTTAGAGCAAACTTATCTTTTGTAGATGTAGAGTATGCACTAAAATAATGATAAAAGTATAGTATAGTATAGTATAGTATAGTAAATACATAGACCAAAAATATAGAAATGTATTATCATTTTCACGTGTTATGCACTGTGTATAACTGCATATGCTATACTTTTATATGATTGGCAGCACAGTAGGTTTGTGTTTACCAGCATCAGTGCAAACATGTGAGTAATGTGCTGCACTGTGACTTTAAGAAGACTGTGATGTCACTGGGGACAGGGCTTTTTCAGCTCCATTATAATCTAATGGGATCACCATAGTATATGCGGTCCATTGTTGGCTGAAACGTCATTGTGGGGTGCGTGACTGAATTTTCTTCAAGTTAAGGACCTGATTCAACACCTGCTATGGAAATGGCACTGTATGTGCTGAGGATACACTGATGAATAAGAAAGACCGGCCCCCAACCCCCACCTGAGATCCCAGATCACAGTGCGCCTACATGGCCCCAGAACTGATCATCCCCAAAGCCGGCCTATGTGGAGGAGGAAGTTTATTCTGTACTACTTTCTCACACCGATTTAGTAAAGTCTGATTTATTGGCCTTAGAAAATGGTGCAAAAACATTTGTCATATTCTCCGTTTAGTTAGTTGAATGTATATTTTAATAATTTGTACTTTTATGTGTACCCTTTGCTGATTTAAAAATAATTGAACTCCACATGCACCATTTTGATCAAGGAATTGTATGCGCGCTCACGTACAGTGTAGAGTCAGCAAACTGTTCACTTTGAAATATTTTCCCGGAAATGGAGATGCATTAACACAAATTGCTTCCCATTCTCTTGGTGTCTCTGGTTAGCAGCAGCATGCATTTTGTATGAAAGCTGGCCGGGGTTAGGACGCAGAGCACGGTCATGCACCTCAGCACAGCTAACTGGCATGTACAGGGATGAAATCTGCAACTTTTGCCTCATTAGCACCGTGCCCCCTACTGAGTTAACCAGCCACAGGCAATTGGAGAACTCTGAAGGTTAATTCTTTCTGCCCATAGGTAAAGTTACAGCTCAATGAACTAAGCCCTTAAAATGTTATCACTCCAACCAGGAAATTTTAAGTGGGGAAAAAAAAGCTGGTAATACAATAGAAAAAGGTTAAACAAATTGAAATGGGTCTAAAACAGACTTGCAGTTTTTCTCAAGAGTTGCATAAAATTTTCTGTAACTTTTCTAGAGGATATGACTCAATACATGTTTCAACCATGTGATTGCCAGCAACTATTAAAATAAATAGTACAACTAGGGCAATTAAATATAGATACTAACAACTTCAAACCACAGGAGAAGAGAAATGAAGCAGCTTTGTTTTTCTCCTAAAACACCCAGGTGAATTTATTTTAAATTAAAATAAAGGCCTGTTTTGAAAAGCTAGAGAGAGAGGAGGACTGACAAGGCTAAAATTATGATGATTTCTTCCCTCAAGGGAGTCCTTTTCTAACCTGATGTATCAGGATGAGGCAGTGCTCCTGTTGAATTAACATACAGACCAGTTAGAAGAGCCTCTGAGGACCCAACCAAGGGACTGCTGTCTACGTAGTTCAGACAAATGTCATGGATTGACTGTACACTTCTAGGTCTCTTGTGACCCCAAGTCACTGCTTACCTTCAGCAGGTGCCCTGGTTTCCCCCTCCTGGCTCCTATGTCTTGAAGACACAGTGCAGCGTGAGAGGACAGGGAAGTCTCTCTGGCAAACCTTTCTCATGTGTGAAATTAGCACTATCACATCTGAACTGAACTGAGCCCCATGCTCTGGCAGTGTGCGCGTCGGGAATGAAAAATGAATGCCCAAATGTGCCTGTCTGTCCATAAGGAGAGAGTGAAAGGCTCCTTTGTGGTACTATTACACGAAAGTAAAGCCAATAGTCTTCAACAGTTAGGGCCGAGAGTGAGGGCAAGGATTTGGAACTTAAAACAAATATGTTACTGTGTCTATTCATTTCTCCATTGTGGTTTCCTAGCAGAAAGCAGAGGACTAAAGACAGCAATTTGAAAATAGCTGAAGTTTATTGAGCATATACTGCGTGTTAAATGCCAGGGACTTGGAAAATTAAATGATATCTTTGAAATAGGTAGTTGTAAAAGTTAAGGGAAACTGACGAGGAAGGGCAGGGCCAGGATCCGACCGAGGAAGCCTGTCACTGGCCTCGGTCTCCCCCATGGTTATGCTTTTACCGCAATGCTGATTCAAACAACAAAGCCAGTAGCCAGCATGGTTCACAATCAGCCAGACAAGCTGTGACAACACAAACACAGGACTTCCATTAGTGAAGGAGTAAAACTTATTTTAAGGAAATAAGTACAATGGCAGGACGGACTAGAATAGAGAGTCTATAATAGAACACACTGTTGTGAGTGAAGTAAGTGTTTTACCTACTCTCACGTCTCCTGAGGTGTATGTGTAAAGTAACGTAGAAATTCTAGAATTATGGTGCTGAGGAAGGGTCCTCAGAGGTCTTCTGGAATAATGTGTGTGGGTCATACAGCAATATTGCAAAGTGCTTGTACCCTAATCACAAAATCTGAGCAAATGAATATTGTTGAAAACTATGTTCTCTCCTGTAACATTAAACCTTTATGTAATTTAATTTTCAGAACTTCTTTCAAATAGTTAGCAACCTTCTAGATGAAGAAAACAAAGAAAAATGGGAAGATGCACAACAGGTAAGGCTGAAGTATTTCACAACTTAAAGTGAAGTTGGCTAAATAAAGTTTAAAAATATGTGAAGAAATTCATGGCTTGCTATTCCAAAAACACAAAAGGAGACTTTTAAAGGTCGTTGTAGATCACATGATACTAATTTTAGAGAAAACAAGGGATCTCTTTTATCATAACAATCAATGGAATGAATGATCTTTCTAAATTTGAGAAAACTGAGCAAGCTTAACTAATGTATAGCTTTAGGGCATTAATACACGATAACTAGATGTCCTATCATTCGGTTTCTTTCCTGTCTACGGACTGCGGTGAAGACAGTGAATCTAAAAGCATGCATTGCAGATGGAACTGTGGAGTCTAACAAGTAGCATCATTTGCATTTACTACAACACACATTAATCTGGATCATATATGGAACTATGCATTTTGGTTCAAAGCCAAGAGTTGTAAATACGAGTTCTCACTTTAGAAGTTTAAATGAAAAATTCTGCTTTTTTTCTCTTCCTGCTGTGCATGATCAATGTAGCAAGTGGCCTTATTGGTTTAGTTATTGTGTTGAAGTGCTTTACACGGCCACTTGCGCAGTACGGACATATGGTTAATAACACTTTTCGAGATTACAGAAAAAGTAGGTTAGAGGCTCCGAAAGGGAGAATAAGAATTTTTTACAACCCTGTAAAAATTTAATTTAACTGAATGTTAAACTTCTTTAAATTTTCTATTTGACCCTTGTTAAAAATTCCAAGAGAACAATGCATTCTTGAAAATAAGAGTGTTTTCTGAGATCCAGCTGAACCATCTCTGCCCTTCTCCCTTTGCAGTCACTCTCTGGGCCCCCATGAGTGAAGCGTGACCTTTATTAGTGTGATGATAAGAGTCCTAAAAATAGTGCAGTGTGGGTCCATCTCATTATTAGGTACAAATTCTGTGCTTTTGGCCATAGCAAGAAAAAAAAATCACTTCTCAGTTTAAGACTCTGAATCCTTTTCTACTGGTTTGAATTTTGTATTTGTCCTTAGCTTTTTTCAAGGAAAAAGGCCTGATCCACTCACTGTAAGAAAATGGCGTCTTTCCTTAGAATATCGCTGCAGAGGTTAAGCACATCTCTGTAGATGATGGAGACTATTAATTAGGGATATATTTAGAACAATTTTTAATACCCTATTTAAACCCAGACTGCAGTTCATCAGATGCCAGTGTTTATCGTGAGGTCCCAACTAGAGCAAACAGTGAATGGCGGCAGAACTCATCCATGGGAAATCCTGACTCCATAATCCGTCTATTCACTTGTGATTTGGACTTAACTGTAGTCTTATCTTTTACTTATTTTTCAATTGTGATGATCCTAAATGCTTTTTAAAAATAGCTATTTCTGTGGCTTTGCCTAAAAGATGTTTTCATAAATGCAGCCACATGGTAAATGAGTTTCCAAGTTTGTGGCACCAAGGGCGAACTCCTCAGAAATAAGCAGTTTGAAATCCACCAAAGATGGTGCCTTGCCCTTGGAGAGTTCCTTTATCTTATTTTAGAGGAATTGCCTCAGCAAAATAAAAGATAAGTCATAGCTATATGTGCATTTGGAACACTAGCTGTGTAATATGGTAAATATTGACATCAGAAAGTTTTTGCCAACAAATACTGTACTTTTGAGCAAAAAAAAAGCAGACTCATTTCAGAAATTGTTTGCTGCACATCAACCACAGCTATGAAGGATCAAACAATATTTAGTTACACCATTCTACTCAAAACATAGTATACCAAGGTGGAAAAAAAGACTGCACTTTATATTGCACTATTTTATACACCAGCACTGTGATTGGAACTGACAAGTCCATTTCAGTCACAACAAGCCATTTTAATTTCAGTCACGACATTACATTCTGTGGTTTCATTATACTGAAAATTCGTGCGTCTGCAGCAGGAGTGGGCAAACTTCAACCAGTGAACCCAATCCAGCTTGATACAGGTTTTGTAAATCAACTTGGGGAATGTAGCTACACTGTTCATTTACATAATATCTATGGCTGCTGTGGTGAGACAAGGACGTAACCGAGTTGTTCCAACAGAGACTCCCTGACCCACAAAGCCTAAAATGTTTACTGTCTGGTCCTTTACATCAAAAGGTTACTAACCTCTGCTCTACCGCCTTTGACTACTGCTGGGAAAATGTAATTAAAAACGAAATCATCTGTCAACCTAGAAAACCTCTGCACAAAGTAGAAGAGAAAGATTTTTTTTAATTGAATAAGCATTAAACCAGAATGTGATGCATGTCACAGGCAATCTGCTAAGAGAATTCAAAGACAAAAAGAAATCTCACCCTTTTATATAGTTGAATGAACACAACACATTACACGTGTCCTCAAGGTAAACAATAACTAGTACTCAAGTACGAGGACTTGATAGCACAACCTGTCACATGCCGTTCATCGCAATTTACTTGGTAATTGAGGTGACCGCTCATTAGATAATTGGCTTTATCCAAAGTTTAAAAAAAAAAGCTTCTTATATTGTAAGGACTAAAGGTAGCTCTGCAACTTAGAGCAATGCTCCTGCCGCCGTTAGGTTCCCGTGCTCCCACAGAAACGGAGAGGTGGAGAAACTGTCTTTCTTTGTAATTCCATTTCAGGGAGGCATGCCTAGGTCTTTAAGCTGGTAAGAGTTTCTTTCACTTTTTGAAAGATTTACATATATTTCAAAGGGACAGAGAACAAATTTAGCAATTACTGAAAAGTAAATGCTCTAAGAAAAGGGAGAGGGGGAGAGGGTTTGGGAAAGGGTATTTCTTATTTTCAACAGGGAAAATTAAACTTCTTATTTTTAATGTGTATTTGCCTTTACACTATGCATACTCATATATACATATGCATACACAAAAGCAAAGGAAACATGCGGTAGTAACAGGAAGCTTGGAGCGGATGGAAATTTTATGCACATTTTTGGAATGGGGATGAAGAACTTTCAGAATTCATATTTAATGTTTGGAAATTATGTAAGAAACAGAATTTCTTCCAAAATCTTTCTGAAAATAAAAAAAAAACTATCTATGCCAAATACGTGTAAGTGTAATATCCATTGCTGATGTCTTCAAGTACATGTGAGTAAATATATATCCTCAACGTTTGATGTTCAGATGGGCGCAGCCACAGCTTCTGTGAAATGCACTCAGTGCGCCTGCTGCCCTCACTGCCCAAGGCCTTCCTCTCCCCCAGCCTTCTTCTGGCCTTTCCTGTATGCTTTCCTGCTGACCAGTGTCGCTTCCCCCTCTGCACTAGCCTTTGCAAACACAAAGCCGCGGAAACTCTTTAATCTACTTCATGTTTTCATGGCTAGAAGCTACAGTGGTGCTAAATAGGTAAAAGAAATGAACCTAACTTCAAAAGACTGTTTTTGTTCTAACAGGGATATATAATACAGGCTGACATTACAAGCATAATGGGTTATACATGCTAAAATTCGTGTTGCCTTTTAAAGGGCTTTCATGTTCCACACACGGTGAGCTATTATCAGAATAATAAGGTCATCTTTAAAAAGCACGCATTTGTTTGTAGCGTGTGAGGTGGCACAATTTGAGGTTTGTTTGTTCCGTGTATGTATATGCAAAGCACCTACAATGGAGCTGTTATTGTGATCCTGAAATGATTCCTGAACTTATTTATGCAGCAAGTATTATAATTATTAAAAATAAATATCCTCCCAAGATATTCCATTATTATGCAGTTTGTAAATATCTTCATGATGGCAACAGTAATTTTTTTCTTCCAGTGTTCACTGTATAGATGCTAATTGAAAAATGTGAAAAGCTCCAAAATTTCAGTATTTGTTCCTTATTTTATTTAAGTGAGGGAAGGAACCCATCAAAAATAAAGACACTCTGTTTCTAAGTAGACCATCTGTCAGATATTTGGAGTTTCCATACATTTCTAAAAGATTAATCACTGCACCGTATCACTTCCAGAGTTCTTGCTGTGTGACACCTGCTGTCATTCTCCACTATTAGTTTAAAAAAATACAATTGCTGCCAGTCGCAGTAATATCTTTAAATAAATCAGAGCCCATTTGTGGCCTCCATATGTGGATTTAAAAGTCATGGTTCTGTAGTCCATTACATAGGCTGCATGTCACTCTGACCTTTCCTTGTCTTGTAGATCTACCCAGGCTCGGTGGAGTTAATGCAGGTGATTGAAGATTTTATACACATTGTTGGAATGGGCATGATGGACTTTCAGAATTCATACTTAATGACTGGAAATGTAGGTAAGAAATAGGATTTTTCCCAAAATCTTACTAGAATTTAAAAAAAAATTGCAAGTATTTCTACCATCCAGTTCTAAATGTAATGTCCACCGTTCCTATGTTTAAGTATCTGACAGGAATGTATTATGAATATTGAGTGTCTGATTTTTAAATGGGCAAAACCACATATACACCACACACACACACACGCAAGCATCTTCATTCATTTGTATAAATGCAGATGGACGTGCTTGTGTTTATCTGCACATGTATTTTTAAAGGAGAATGTGCTTCTTTTTCCGTTTGCTAAATTCTCATTGCTATCCAATCTAAGGTTGAAAATATCTAATATATACTCTAGTGTGTTTTTTTGTTTAATGAGTATAGTCCTTCATACATTGTTCATGAGGTTGTTGAGTTCCTTTCTTGCTAGTTGTCCCAAGGAAGTGCTGAATCTGCCCTGGATATAGAACACTTCAGAATGCCTTTAGGGCCATGCTGATGGTGCTATCACTGCGGTTGCCGTTTGCCTGAGTGGCTTCTGAGACACAGTGGGTCTCTCAGACTCCTCTGGAGTGGACTCCGTGTAATGGTAGAGTACAAACATTGAAAACATGTTTCTTCCTTCAGTGGCCTTTAACATGGCCCCTTACAGGGAGAAATCACACAGCAAAACCTACGAACACTTTGAGGCTGCCACAGCTGCACTGAGCCAACAGGGATTACGTTAAGCAAATGGCACATTTCTCTTTGTAGTTAAAAACTGGCAAGGCCAAAAAAATAGTCATATATTGAACACATTGAGTTGATATAGGTTTATAGTTTTTTTTTGTTTGTTTTTTAAAGTTTCCTTTCATGATGTCACTGTAATTCATAAAGATTTTCTTTCATCTTCATGTTATTGTAGTTTTCACAAAAAGGCCACTGAACTGTAGAGAGTAATGTGTTTAAATATATCTTACCTCACATTCTTATTCACCGGATGTTTAAGTTTTAGTTTCTGGATCAAGAAGAGACCTAACTTAGTGGGTGAATTAACTAGGAGAGTTCAACTGGTATAGTGCATACTTTTTTAAGGTTAAGCCTTTTGGTAGTTCATTTTATATTTGATTTCTTCTGAAGGTCCCTTAGTCCTGCGGAGACTGATTTGATCCTAAGATAATCTTTCACAAGGGTGACCTCAAATTGTAATGGGTAATAGTTAACTACTGGTGATATTCTTCAGTTGAGGAAAGCCTATATAATGGAGTTTTAGAGGGTCTAGAAACATTTTCCTTGCCCACATACCATCTTTATGCATAAGGCCTTGCCAGTTACATTTATATCTTAATCCACCTTCTAAGTCAGTTTGTAGGCACAGATTTTTCCCCAGAGAAGGTGTTCAGCAGCTGCTGCTGGTTCAGGGGTGGAATGAGTTGCCCCTTGCTAGGGGCAATGAGAAGGAAAAAGGACCAAAAGTAGTGTCTTTGTGGATGAATTCAGAAACCCAATAAAATCCAAATTATATGTCCTTTTCAAAAGTGGCTGGGCAAAGAGAAGAGAGGAAGCCTGTAGGATAAGGGATAGCGTGTTGGGCTCTGATGCTGGGGAGCGTGGAAAGCACCTAGCAGATTCTGGAGGTGCTGGTCATTCAAGTTGGAGTCACTCTCTTAAGGGCCTTCTTTTTTTTTTCTTTTTTTTTTATTTATTGTTCTATTACAGTTGTCCCAATCCCTCCCCCCACCCATTGCTCTCCTCTACTCTGCCTACCCCTCTGCTCCCACAGTCAACTAAGGGCCTTACTTACGACTTTTTTGGTGGTAAAAGAACCACGAAAGCTGCTCTGCCAGAATGGATGATTCCTAAAGTAATTTACAAGAAAAAAATAAGGAGAAAAATCAAAGAGCTATTTTTTTTTCTTTTTGTAATTGTTACACCTAATTCTAAAAGGCATTGCTCCAAGTCCATCCATACTGTTGCAAAGGGTAAAATTTCTTCTTTTTTTTTTTTTTTCTAATGGCTGAGTAGTTTTTCCATTGTGTAAATGTCCCATAGTTGTTTTATCTACTCACCTACCAATGGACACTTGGTAGCATCCAAGTGTCTACATATGGAAGCATCCATATCTTGGTAATTGTAATTAATGCTGCAATGTGCATAGGGGTGCTTATGTTCTTTTGAATTAGTGTTTTAGGTTCCTTCAGATACATTCCCAGAAGTGGAATCACTGGGTCAAAAGGCAGATCCATTTTTAATTTTTTGAGGACATTCCATATTGTTTTCCACAGTGGCTACACCAATCTACATTCCCTCCAACAATGTAAAAGGGTTCCCTTGTCTCCATGTCCTTGGGTTTGGGAGCACTTGTTGTTTGTTAATTTATTGATGATAGCTATTCTGACAGGTGTGAGGTGATATCTCGTGGTTTTAATTTGCATTTCTCTGATGATTAGTGACATTGAGCATCTTTTCACATGTCTATTTGCCATCTGTATGTCCTCCTTGGAGAAGTATCTATTCAGGTCTTTGCCCATTTTTTAATTGGGTTCTTTGTTTTTTTGTTGTTTTTTTTTTTTGGTGTTGAGTTTTATAAGTACTTTATAAATTTTGGATATTAACGCCTTATCAGATGTACCAGCAAATATGTTCTCCCATTCTGTGGGTTGTCTTTTTATTTTGTTGATATTTTCCTTTGCCATGCAAAATATTTTTAGTTTGATGCAGTCCCATTTTTTTTATTTTGTTTCTCTTGCCTGGGGAAATAGATCTGATAAAATATTCTTATGAGCGATGTCTGATATTTTACTGCCTATGTTTTCTTCTAGGATTTTTATGGTTTGGGGTCTAATATTTAAGTCTTTAATCCATTTTGAATTTATTCTTATATCCTGGAGAACATTATGCTAAGTGAAGTAAGCCAGTCAGAGAGGATTTCACTTATATGTGAAATCTAATGAGCAAACTGAACTAACAAGCAAAATAGACACAGACTTAGAGCAAGATAACAGCTCCTGTGGGGTGGGGGTGTTGGGGGTGGAAGGATCAAGCAGAAAGGAGAAAGGACTCATGGGCATGGACAACAGTGTGATGATTGGAAGGCGGGGAACATAACAGGATTAAATGGGAATGCAGAAATATAATTAAAAATTAGAAAATAAAAATAAAAGGCATTGCCAATTAAAAGTATTATCAGATCAATGCGTGGCACCTATTCAGAATGTGTTTGGAAAAAACTTAAAAAAAAAGACCAAAGCCAATCTCAGGGTCTAGTAAACAAATTGGAATTTGAATCAGGCTGTTTGAATACTGTCATATCAAATTCTCTATAGCGGGGGTTCCCAAGCTCACTCCTCTCCATCCGTGAATGCATCGCATTATCACTTAAGCTCTGCCTCCTATCTCCCACCCTCCACCCAACCCTGGTCTGTGGAAAAATTGTCTTCCACGAAACCGGGCCCTGGTGTCAAAAAGGTTGGGGACCACTGCTCTATAGTACTAGTATTTTTTGCTGTAAAAGTTCCATAAGTATCCATAAATTGCAAACATTTGTTCCTCTTTACCTTTCTTTGGACTTCCTAAAATTGTATATTTGAAAAATGTGTGTATTATTTTTTGCATTTTGAATAGGTTATCTAGGTTCACCTGCTTTCTTTATTTCATTAAACTTTAAGTATACTGAGCAGAGTAACTCAAAGAAATTTAATGATGCAAAGAAAGCTAATAGTGTCCTATGTTGTCTTTAGTATTGTATAATGGCAGTGTGATCATTTGGCCTGATTGTTTATATAGCATTAATTATTCACATGCTAAAAAAAAGTTATGTTCTGTGAATAAAAATCCCAAACATTACACTGCCCAAAAGATATCCTATTCATTATTGATTTCTTCAAATACTATTCTAGGACCCAACTTACTATAGTTTGATGACCTGGAGAAAGTTATTCTCAATAATATTTAAGGGGTTTTGCCTGGCTAGTGTGATTCAGTGGACTGTGCACAGGCCTGTGAACCAAAGGTTGCCGGGTCAATTCCCAGTCAGGGCACATGTCAAGGATGTGGGCCAGGTCCCCAGTTGGGGGTGCTAGAGGCAACCACAAATTGATGTTTCTCTGCCTCTCTTTCTCCCACCCTTCCCCTCTGTCTAAAAATAAAATAAATAAAAATTTAAAAATATATATTTAAGGGTTTTCTAAAGTATATACATATTTTTTCAGGACTCTCCAGAGTAATAGAACCAATGTAATATTTGTAGATACATAGAAAATATTTATTTTAAGAGATTGGCTCATGCAATTATGGAAACTGAGAAATCTATAGTTAGCTCTCTGCAAGCTGGAGGCCAGGAAAGCTGATGCTGTATTTTCAGTTTGAGTCTGAAGGTCTGAGAACCAGAAAAGCCAGTGGCATGAGTTTTAGTTCAAATACAATGTCCTAAGAACCAGGAGCACTGATGTCCAAGGCCATGAGAAGATAGATGTCCCAGCTCAAGCTGAAAGAACAAATTCACCCTTCCTCGCCCTTTCTGTTCTGTTCAGGCCCTCAGTGGACTGGATATTACCCACCTGCATTGGTGAGGGGAATCTTCACTCAGTCTACTGACTCAAATGCTCTTCCAGAAAAACTATTACAGTCACACCCAGAGATAATGTTTTACCAGCTCTTTGGGCACCCCTTAGTCCAGTTAAGTTACACATGACATTAACCATCATAACCCACATAGTATTAAATTTGATAATATGAATAATAATTACTGCTAATATTCTTCATGTTATCCAATTTGTTATTAATACATGGTTATCTGATTATACTTTTGTCTGATATTTCCAATATGTTTGAATAAGAACACAGAAAATATCTTACAGCAGAAATTGTGAGACATGAGAGCTGGCACTTACTTGTCTTACATCCCAAGTCCAAATATTAATTATCCAAAACCAAGCTCATTATACAGAACACACATGCATATGAACACACATGTTAAATGCACACACACACACACGGCATGTGTGATAAATAGAGACTAGCTAACTAAGAATAGTTCCTGATGGCCTTTTTCTTCAGAGTATGTCAGATTAAGGCTACTTAAAGAGCTTCAAACAATCATCATGTATTTTCAGTAGATTACAATTTTTTCATAAAGCCTGTATGTATAGCCACCTCACTTTTCTGGAACATAGATAATAAGTTCCTGAAGAAAGAGACCAAGTTGAACAACCAAAAATAAATATCATAAAGACCATACAATTCAATAAGAGAATCTCAGAACCTTGCTGATGCCTTTGAATACAGTGCAGTATTTCCATTTTCTGGTACCAGTTTTAGAAAGAATGAGCTGGAAGCAGAGACAGTGCTATTTGTTAAAGTACAGACGTAGCAAACAGAAGAGACAAAATGCTGGAACAGTAAGGAAAATGAAGTATGGGAAGTATGTAACAGGGTAAGGAGCTCATACTGTGGGAACCAACGACTTCTCATGCCCCAGACTTGAGAACAGCAGTTCTGGGACAAAGGACAATAATACAGGTTTGAAATCATTGTCTTTATTAATCAAAATAAAAGTTTCTATAATTGGATTAGGATGGCAGGAAAAACAAGTGATATATTTGAGAAAGCTTTTCTTCAAAAATGGTTCAAGTTAAAATTTTTGAAGCTTCTTTTATCTTAAAAAAAAGTCCCTAACTGTACCAGCTTTTGATAAATGAAATGATCTTATATATTTAGAGTCTATGAACATTTTGGTATATATGCATGCGTGTTCATTCTTGGAGGGAGCAGGACCATAGCTTTGGTCAATTTTTCAAAAGACTTATGATCTCTACATGTTTAATATAAGGTGTGGAAGAAATTACTTTTTAAAGATTTTATTTGTTTATTTTTAGACAGAGGGGAAGGGAGGGAGAAAGAGAGGGACAGAAACATCAATGTGTGGTTGCCTCTCACGCGCCCCCTACTGGGGCCCACAACCCAGACATGAGCCCTGATTGGGAATCAAGCCAGTGACCTTTTGGTTCACAGGCCAGTGCTCAGTCCACTGAGCCACACCAGCCAGGGCTGGAAGAAATACTTTTATGAACAAAGATGTTAAATAAACCAATGCATTTATGAAATAATTTATCTTAAATAAATACTTATTTTTCATATTCACATATGAATATGACATTCAAAATAGATTCATGATGATTATAATAAATGAAAGTTAATGAGCATTTACTAGAGACTAATCATCTGCTAATAGCTAATATAATTACTGAATAAATGAATGAATATAAAAAAATTGATATGCTACAAAAAGATTTCAACTTTCAATATACCTCAGTTTATTATAAACTTGTATTCTGAATGCTCTAAACATTCTGTATAGCTAAGTGGTTTACAGTAAAAAATGTAAATTTTTCAGTTTTTTTTACAAAAATTTATTATCAATTAGGTCAGAAATTATTTAAAATTAATTATTTTTCTTTAACAAAAATATTCTTTAGACATTTGTATAGCTGTGACCTGTGTGGCTCAGGTGGTTGGAGCTTTGTCCCATAACCAAAGAGCTGTGGACTCCATTCCCGGTTGGGGCACATACCCAGGTCGAGGGTTTGATACACAGTCAGGGCATGTAGAGAAGTCTCCTCTCTCTCCCTTTCACTCTCCCTGCTTCCCCTTCCCCTCCCTCTCCCTCCCTTCCTTTCTCTCTAAAATCAATGAAAACATGTCCTTGGGTAGTGATAAGAAAAAAAAATATATTTCGAAAAAATATATTTTTTGCTTCCTATACTTTCTTTCCAAACATTTTCTTTTTTAGTCCCTTGCAGTTCAGCATTTCTCTCCTCACTTTCCTTATATTCTTCTCAGAAAAGCCTTCTGGAAACTTCCTATTGACAATTTAACTCCTGCCCCATATTTCAACCTTCAGTCCTCTGTACCTTGCTACTGTCTCTTGAAACTGTGCCTTTTGTTATCATTTTAATATTTATTATAGTAGAAAATGGAATTAAAGGATAAAAATTAGATTCATGATTCAGAAATACTTAGATTTTTTTTAATACAAAGACTATGAAACACTGAAAAGAAAAAAAAGTAAATATTGTAGGCCCAGGTGTTTTCACTTGCAAAGGTAGAACAGAATGCATGAGATTTCAGAGTGATAGGGCATATCCATTGTTCTAAAGATCCCTCTGTAGTTGCAGCAGAGTGTTTTACAGTTTTCTTACTAGGCTTTTAGTCATCTGTTTTCCACAAAATTTCATGTAGCAGATTATATTCGCTTTCTTTATTGGCAAGAATAGCCTGTTCTTTAGCATTGTTTTAATTTTGAACTCGGAACTTGTATTCATTGAACTGAAGTCTAGGGAGATCAGCGATGCGTTACATGTTACTACCTACAAGCTGTATCTCTTACCATTTTCCTAAGTGATTTAGGTCATTAAAATAAATGAGTAATCTTAACAAGGAGACTGCAGTCTATTTGTGGACATAAACGAATTATAAATAAATAAAATACCCAGTACACTTGGTGTGTGCCATAAAAACCAAGTGTTACAGAGATTCAGTCGAAGAGACGGTGTTCTGTGTGAAGACCTAGAAAAACTTCTCGGAGGAGGAACCACTTAGTGTTGACTTTGAAGGACAGACTGGATTGTTGACCATTCAAGATAAAGGACCGTAAGTGGCAAAGAAATGGCTACATTCCAGAACATTCTTTTACCCCCCCCCCAAAAGGTATAGAAATGTAGAGTTGAGGATTATATAGGGGATACCAGTCTATTTTGATAAAAGCATATATGTGCGGAAATAAAGGAAATGAAATAAAATTGAAGAGCATGCGGAGAGCTGGTGTAGGATGGATCAGAAGACAACAGGGAACTACTGAAGCCGGCTTGATGAGGGCTGTGCATTGGTAAGAAATGTGTTGTAGCAGAAAGAGAACTTATTGAAATTGAGAAAGTCTACATACATGAGTACTAGAATACGTTTTACAATAACCCATGCATGAGAAAATTAAGACTTGAATCACTGGTAGTAAAAATAGTAACCCAAATGTGGTTATGAATTTGAGATTATCTGAGGGTAGAAATTACAGCATTTTAGAACTGACTGAGGTACAAGACAGAAGGGAGGAACTGAGACTATATTTATTTGACAAACATTCGAGAATGTCTTTTATGTATTAATATTTAGATACAAGTGTAAAAATAAAGTGAAAAAATAAAATGAGGTCTTGTGCTTTAGTAAAGAAGTGAAATTTATTATATACACTTTGTAATCAACTGCATAAAAATGATAGTTGAGAAAAAAGATGTGAGGTATTGTCTGTATTAAAAACAGAGTCGTAGCAGGGGTCAGAGTGAGCATAATCAGAGACAGTGTGTGTAAAGAGCTTCAGAACAAGGCAGCATAAAGTTATTGTCATGTAGTAGGAGGGAAAGAACATTTCAGAATGAATATGGTACTTAATATTAATTGCTAATGAATATCAGAGTATTAGAATTAAGCAAAATCTTATGTGATTGCTGAGGATATAGCAAAACTCCAGGAAAAGTGCAGACACAACTCCTCAGGTGGTTTCAGTGGATCACATTCTTAACATTTGGATACAATTTATCTCCAAGGATTTATTATGCTTGTACAGGTGAATGCTGTTAGGTCCACTTACTGCTATCTTGTAACTGTTCTTTAGGGACATTCAAAGTTAACAATATCAAATTAAAAGGGAATGTTTTAGGCTAATAATATCTCAAATACAGAATGTTATAATTGTTAGCTGTAGGGAATTTCAAAAGTGGTTCTTAAGTATAAACCCTAAGAGAGAAAAGATTCTGGAAAGTATAGTTTTAATTATTCTCTAGTAATTCAATAAGTGCAGTGCCTTAAAACATTAAAGTTAAGGCATTTTTCTTTGCCAACCTAAATATCGTTGTCTATTCTCGGTTTAAAAATATGAAATACTGGGCTTTATACAATGAACATTCATACTTGATTTTTTTGAAGTTGAATCAAAATTTAATCTGAAGAATGGCATAATACAACTTAATATCTTCTCTCTACAACACTGTCTCATCGATATCACATCTTTATTTCTTTTACTTGCGGGCAAATTTAATCATTTCTTTGGTAGAATGTCTTGTTCTTCAATTGAGAAACAGAACTTTAATCTGATGATGTAATTACAAAAATAAAGTGGCTTCTCTTTCTTGGCTTATTTAACTTTTTGTCACTGCTGAGTTTTATTGTTCATACACCTTCACTTCTTTAACTTCCTTTCTTTAAAAATAAGACACATAGTGAGTTCACACTGAGCCTCAGAAATATGCACGTAAACACCTATTTTTGTCTGTTTGTTTTTTCTGTGGCACCTGATGTTGGTTCAGTCAGCTAGACTTGTATCTGAAAGTGTCGAATTCTACCCTCACCTTCTGGCTTTTCACCACTCTTCCTTGCTAGACACAGGAAGCAAGTGGTGTGTTTTTTCTGTAGATCAGAAAGAAAAAAACTAAAAATATTTGGTTTTTTTTTTTTATGGTACTAACATACTGGTTCCCTTGAGAAAATAGATAGTCAAGCATAGTTTTAAACTATGACTTGGAATGATATGCCACACTATGAGTTTTTTATTGCTCATTTAATAGGAAATATATTACTGTATTTTCTGTGATCCACTGTTTTCCAAATGGTTGGGGGTAGAAGTGCTGGGGGGCTGTTGTGAAGACCCATGTCAGACCCTTCTAGTAGCAAGCAAGACATGCAACTCCGAGGGTGTGGATGGGCTCCCTTCCCCCCGACCAAGGACCCCTGTGTTCCTTGCCCTCTAAAGTCATTATAATTGATTGATGGTGATTCATGAATTTTATTGTCTTCAAGAGGTCTTAGACAGTTATTCAATAAACATGTGTCTGGTTCTTTTCTAGGTTCTGAGAATTTTCAGTGAACACATTAGACAAAACTCTTGCTCTTATGAAACTTGTTCTGTAGCAGAGACAGATGTCCAACAAGTGCCATCTGACGTGCCCAGTGGTTATAAGTGATAGGAACAGAACTAAGGCGATCCACGAGGGTGAGGGCATAGAGTGAACACAGGGGAGCCGCCCTAGGTTAGTAGTCAGGGAAGGCTGTCAGCAGAGAAGTGACATTTGAATATATACCTCAATGCCTGGAGAGCATGAGACACGATGATGTGTGGTGACAGAACATTTCAAGCAGAAGGAACAATAAATACAAGAGCCATGATGCACCCATGCACTCGACACATTGGAGCGCGAAAGAAGGTGAAGTGGG
>PVJI01012015.1:0-53167 GCA_004026765.1 Micronycteris hirsuta | reverse complement strand
TTATAATGTATCAGGCTCACCAAGACAAAGAAATATGGCTCAAACAAAAGAACATATCAAAACTCCAGAAAAAGAATAAAGCAATGAGGAGATAACCAATCTATGAGATGCAGAGTTCAAAACGCTGGTAATCAGGATGCTCACAAAAATGACTGAGTTTGGTTGCAAAATAAAGGGAGAAGTGAAGGCTATACAAAGTGAAATAAATAAAAACATACAGGGAACGAACAGCGAAGGGAAGGAAACTGAGAATCATATCAATGATTTGGAACAGAAGGAAGGAATAAACATTCAAACCAAGCAGAATGGAGAAACAAAAATTAAAAAAAAAAAAAAAAAAGGAAAAATGAGGAGAGGCTTATGAACTTCTGGGACAACTTTAAACATTCTAACATCCAAGTCATAAGGGTTCCAGAAGTAGAAGAGGAAGAGCAAGAAATTGAAAATTTATTTGAAAATATAATGAAGGAAATCTTTCCCAATCTGGCAAAGGAACTAGACATGCAAGTCCAGGAAGCACAGAGAGTCCCAAAGAAGTTGGACCCAAGGAGGAACACATCAAGGCACATTATAATCACACTAGGCAAGATTAAAGAGAAGGAGAGAATCTTAAAAGCAGCAAGAGAAAGGAGACAGTTACCTACAAAGAAGTTCCCATTAGACTATCAGTCAATTTCTCAAAAGAAACCTTGCAGGCAAGAAGGGGCTGGAAACTAGTATTTGAAGTCATGAAAGGCAAGGGCCTACATCCAAGATTACTCTACCCAGCAAAGCTGTCATTTAGAATGGAAGGGCAGATAAAGTGCTTCCCAGATAAGATCAAGTTAAAGGAATTCACCAAGCCCTTATTATATGAAATGTTAAAGAGATGTATTTAGAAAAAGAAGATCAAAACTATGAACAGCAAAATGACAACAAACTCAGAACTATCAACAATTGAACCTAAAAATTAAAAACAAAAACAAAATAACCAAACAACTAGAATAGGAACAGAATCACAGAAATGGAGATCACATGGAGGGTTGTCAGTGGGAAGGGGGAGGGGGAAAATGGGGGAAAAGGTACAGGGAATAAGAAGCATAATTGGTAGATACAAAATAGACAGGGGAAGGTTAAGAAGAGTATAGGAAATGGAGAAGCCAAAGAGCTTCTGTGCATGACCCATGGACATAAACTAAGAAGGGGCATGCTGGAAGGAATGGTGGTACCGGGTGGAGGGGGATTAAGGGGAGAAAAAATGGGGCAACTATAATAGCGTAATCAACAAAATTTGCTTAAAAAATAGTGGATCTGGGTAGGCCATACAGCATCATTAAATAAATCAGTTACATTGCAACAGACTACCTGGAAAATTCCCGTGAGTGGACAGGAGTGAAGTGCCTGGCAGAGTGACAGGGAGGTCAATATGATCCCGTAAATGGTACAGTTGGGAATCCCAGTGTTATCATCTCTAATCCTCTGGGATGGACATTAGATTTGAACATTTTAAGATTGCAAGTGGCAGAATTTAGAAATGAATCTGCAAGTTGGGATAAGCAGCCAAGGAAACTCGGGTCAACTAGATCATTGGATTAACTGGTCTAGGATCCTTTAAATTATTCTGTAATAGATAAATGATTATTTTTACAACCTGGGATAGGAATCTGAAATTCAGGCTACTTCTTCTGTGGGAATGAGAGCTATTGCCATAGCAGTTTTATGTAGAGATATAAATGTAATAGTCTCTTAGGTAATAAATACAACTGCATATTGGGTGGGCCTTAACATATGCTGTGCTCTCTGCTAGAATGGCTGTCCTTCTCTTTGCTTCCTACAAGAGATATTCAAGAGTCATTTCAAGTATCTCCTCCTTGGTGAAATTTTTTTTCTTTTTTTTGCTCAACAGGATTTGAAATGTGTGTTTATCACATGCCCTGCTTTATATTATGCATACTTAATCTAGAGCCCTTAGCAGGATACTTTCAATAGTTGCTTTGGATCCATTTTCTTATTAGACAAAGAGCTCTGGAAAACAGGGGCTGGGGCTTTCCACTGGAGTTATCCAAGCACCAAACACTGGGTCTTTCAAATAATAAGCAGGCAGTAAATATCTGAGAGTGGAAGTCTGAGAAGCAAGAAAGGGAAAGAAAGGAACTTAGGCCTCCTTTATTGCCTACTTATATTTTTGCTTCCTTACTGCTGACTACATCTGCTTCTCATTTAGAAACAAACTAATCAAAAGCAAAAAGGGTTTTAGCCATAAATTCTGTGTATGTTTGTGTGTCTGTTTCCTAGAACAAGAACACTAATAACATTCTTTTGGATGCAAATACATTACATAGAACATTAACTCAGTAGTCTATTTTAAAAATGATCTAATTGTAGGGCTATCATTTAATTGCAACACTCTGAATATAGCAAAGTCTCAATGTTGGCATATATATAGGGATATATATATATTATATATATATTTATATATATATATATAAAACTAGATAAAAGTAGAGTGAATATGACATACTTGGCTGTGCTTTGATTATATGTCCCCTCTTCTTCCTGCTATACCTTTCAACCCCAGGCTATGATACAAAAAAAGAAAGCTTATAAAGCCCAAGAAACTAGTCACCATACCCGTGATCAAATTGGCAATAATATTTAAATATATATTTCCTTTCTTTATATTCCAATATTATTCTTACTTGTAAAGTTAGAGTTCAAAGAGTTCAAAGATTCTAATCCCAGCCAGATCAACAATTGGACCTCCTCCCAAACAAGGATATTCTATTTTTACTTTCCAAAACTTAACAGCTAGTTGGTTTTTTTTAAAATGTCTGAAGTAGAAGACCTACATCCAATAACCATAGAAATTATATGCGTGTTTTGAAGTACAGTAACTGATACTGTAAATGTAGACATATAATAGAAAAGCAGCAGATCAAAAGTTTAAGAGAAATTTTAGGTGAAGAGAGAGAAACAACCAAGTGACTTTTTAGAAGGGTATACAAGAGGAAAGTATACCATGGACTGCTTGTTTTAAAGATGCATGTTTTTATCATTTTATTTTTATTTCAAATAAAACTCTAAGGAGTCACAATTTTTAAAAGCTTACCTAGCTAAGTGAACAAAAATATAAAAAGTATCCTATAGGGGGCACTCAAGTACTATGAACTGAAGCATCTGCTTTTTTCTAGTCAGATTTTCTTTAGATGGAAAGGGGTAAATCCGTTGGCACATTTTCTTATTATCTTTTATATAAAGAACAAAACTGAGTAAAAAAAAAAGAAAATACGCTTTGTTATGCTTCTCCTATTCCCGAACGAAAGACAAAGGGATATTAAAATGTGAGATTAAATGGCATTCGGAGCCTTACCATTCTGAAGTATAAAGGTCTGAAACTGTAGAGAGCTGAGTCGGCCTGCATCTGCAAAATTCCAAATAAGGTTTCTTCTACATTATAATTTAATGCCAGAGACAATTATTGTCCTCTTCTGGAGACATTTAGTTGTCTAAAACAGTAAAAAAGCAGAGGCCTGTGTCTCATTCTCTCTGGGTTTTAAAGTTGAATGATATGAGATACAATTTAAATTACCCCTAGCAAAGAGAAGTAACTAATGGTGGTGATTGTTTTTAGGGGGATGGGAGTGAAGGGAGATGAGGGCAAAACTAAAATTTACTTCATCACTTGTGTACCAGATATTTTACCTGAATGACGTTTTGGTAGCTAGACTTGATTTTAAGCAAAACTTAAATGGAAACCTGTTTGGTTTTGTTTTTTTTTTTAGTGATGAGGGAAAATGTTTTACTTAGGCTTTGAAACAGTAGATTTTAAAAAGTTGCTTTTTATTTTAATCAGTCAATATCATGGCAGTTTAAAATATGCCCTCAAGACAGTGCTATGAACCCCATTAAACACATGAGCACTAGTCTCCCCATAAATTTCCCACTGAAGTGCTTTACAATGTGCATCGCTTAGAGAGCATGTTATACTTCTGTTTTTTCACACAAGGGAGCTTATTGTGTGCTTTTGATTTTGAAACAGACAGGTATGAGTGTTAAGCACTTTTCTTCAATACCTTGTTCACCACTATTGCAGCTGCAAATAATGAAATCACTTCTAGTACCATTTATTAAGTCTATAACTTGAAACACCTGTATGCAGGTATGACCGAACCCTATAGTCTGTTTGCATTATAAAGCAAGATAGCAACCCTGTTTTGTACAAAAAGTAAAGATTAATATCAATAATCTTTTGACTAATCTTGTATATTTTCTGAATATGATCCAAATCATGGATATATATATATATATTTATTAATATAAAGGAATTGTAATATAGATTTCAGGAAAGTTCTAATAAATAATATAAAATTTTTTCTTGTCTTTTTCATTAATTTCCTTTTTAAAAGAAATAACAGGATGTTAAAGTGGGTTAAATTAAGATCAGTATCCACATGAAATATAAAATTAATACTTCTTTTAAATATAAATGCATTTAATCACAAAGAGACCGAATAACCAAAAATGTTTGGTCATCCTATTGGGTTGGCCAAAAAGTCTATTTAGTTTTTTTTCCATAAAATAAAAATATATATTTTTTCTTTTCACTAATAAGTTTATTGATTTGCATATTTTGAATATGTTGGCTAACTCCAACATGGTGTAATGTCGATTGTTCTCAATTAATGTCTCGATTTGAATGCTATCAACTTAAACTGGTCTGTGACCATAGAGCATTGTCCAGCAAGAAATCTGCAGCACGAAACTTTGCAAACCACTTCTGACATGCTCAGTCACGGCACTTTCTTCATACACTGCATAGATATTTTGTTTTGCATTTCAGTTGCACTTTTACCTTTCTTGAAATAATAAAACATAATATACTGAAATTGTTGCTTATGTCCTTCCATCTTCAATATTAAAATGACTACACAAAAATTCATGATTAAAATTGCTTCACGAAAATTCACCAATTTTGATAATTTTTTAAAAATGCATGCTGACATGACAGCTGTCACAATACAGTCTAACAAAATTATTTCTAATGAAGTTAAAAACAACTAGCACTCCTAGAGCCACTTTTTTCTATGGAAACAAAGTTTTTGGCCAACCCAGGATGCCCAAGCATAAGTTATTCATCCTCTTCTATTATGTATTTCTGAGTAACTATGTCGTAACCCTCTTTTTGTTATTATAGTTATCTGTTGTTTTTTGCAGAATGATGGGAAGGTACGATTAGTGCAGTCTGTTTATAATGCAGCAAAAAGCAATGGAAAGTCATAAAAGCATTTAAAGGTCTTTCAACTATAATTTAACTTTGCTCATAGTCATGCATAAAATCATACACTTTCACAAACCTTGATAAATATATCTAGGTCCAAATGTCACTATTATTCTTCTCACAAAAAGAGGCTTGACACAAAATAAGGGCATTCTGTTCTGGACCAGAAAGCTCCTTTTCGCCTTTGAGTTTTTATTGTGATTAAAAAGTATAATTTTTTATAATAGAAACACTTTTAGAGGGCAAGAGATATTTCCTATGAGATAAATAATTTTTCCTACTTAGAAAAAATAAATGCCATTTTGGAAAAGTTAGTTCTGTACATTTTCTTTAAAGCTAACTTTTTAAAAAATGCAAAACTCGACACTAAGTGCATTCCCCTTGCCAGGCACCTACTTAGCCCTTCCTCTGTGACAGGGCTGCGCCTGGCGGGGCTGTGCCTGGCGGGGCTGTGCTGGGCCACTGAAGAGCTGTTCCCTGGGGAATGACACAGGGCACAATTTTTAAAGAAGTTTGTTTCCCCCTCTTGCTTTCTTTTCATTGTTTTGCTTGCTTTACTGTTTTCTTTAATTTACTCCATGAGGACCATTTTTGATAAAGAAATAGAAAAAAATAGATAACTGCTTTCTTATAAGACCCACCATCCAAAGCAAAACAATTCCCCCAAAATAGAAAACAAACTAAACTAAAATTTGCCAAAGATATTGTAGCTTCAAAGTACATTTTACATATTAGCAATGACTAATTTTATAAAAATATATGTAAAATGCTATTAATTTAGTTCCAGTTTCCCATCATTTCATCTTTGTAGCATTGCGTGTACCTACTTCGATTTTTGTCGTTGTTTTATCCCATTTACTTCAATTATAGGGATGTGTTCTGTCCAGAAGGACTAGGTAACAGCAGATAAAGGACAGATTAAACAAGTTCAATGGGAGAAGGGAAAAGCCATTAATCAGCAGTATGACAAAATGTCACTAGGTATTAGAGAGGAAAGCCCATGCAAAAAGATAAAGGTTTGGGGGATTAGAGATTGTGAAATGCTAAAGAGTACATAAAAAGTAAACTACAGAAAAATATCATTTGGATATGAAATAGAAAATATTAAATAAAGTGGCTGAAACACTTGAAAGAATCCCAGAAAATACCAACAATATATAGAAATAAAAGAACGAAAGTTGAACAAGACTTTCTCGACGTCCCTTTTGTCCTCTGAATCTTTGTGAACCGTCAACACATCAGAATTCACTGGCTCTGATTAATCTGTAAGTTATCACTGACATCATTTCTGACTGTTCAGAATTCTGAACATTTCTGAATTTGCTACCAAGTTCTAGATAAAAGAAGGTGTAATGTGCTGTTTGACTAAATGCTGGTACCAACCTGCAAGATGTTTAAATATATGCTTTGTGATTTTTTATTTCAAATCTAATTCTAACAGGAGGCTCAGGATTCTTTATAAGGATTTTTCTGTAAAGATATCTTCCAAGAAAGAGGCGGCTCTGATTTTATTTTGTGGCCTCAGCAGTAGCCTTTATGTGTCATACCTGTGGTTTACAATAAACGTGGTTCCCACGAGGTCCTAGAAAGGCAGCCCATTAGCACGGAAATGACATTTGATTTAGATTGTAAGCTTTTTCCATGCAGGCACCTTATCTGTTTTCTTCATAGTTATTTGCATAGTGTCGGGTGCAGTGGGTTTTACATAATATATGGCTATTAAGTGAATGAACAAATTCAACCCCCCTGGGCTAACAGCCCTCTGAACTATGAAAAATCTAAAGGAATATCAATGAAGCTCACTACATATTACAGGAAAGAGTCAGACAACTTTATGCAAGGACTGTCTCTAATATAAATAAAATGTGCACAATAACAAGGGCGGGAAGAAATGGGAGGGAGGTGGGGAGGGCTGGGAGGAAAAGGTAGAAAACTACTTAAACAACTAAAACATGTTTAAAACATAATATAAATAAAACATGTGACCTCAGAGTAGTCACCATTCTGTCTTTAAGTTTGTTTTGCCATTTTTGTCTGGTAAATTGGAACAGATGATTTGAATGTTCCTTCCAGCTACAACAATCTAGTAACAGTTTCTAATTAACATTAAGGAGAAGAAAGATGTTGACCAAAAGGACAGAGATCATCGTTATTAGCAGCTAGAAAATGGACTCGAGGGCATATTCAAAATGCTCCTGGCAGTGGACCACTGACAGCCCCCAGCACAGAACGCTAACTCCATTCCAGCAGCTGGAGACCGTGATGTGCACATTATCTTAAACACAAGGACGTCAAGGTCCAAACCCATCGATAGCAACACGCATTTAGTTAGCAACTGACTTGAAGCTCAAGGGCTCTTTCCGCACAAGTAGAGTGACAAAGATTTGATCAGTTTTGGGTATTTCTGTATTACCACTCCCCCTCCAACACACAAACAAATTGCATTATTACTGATTGTCCCTTCTGAAGACATATCCAAAAATCAAAATAGGATTTGTCTCCTGAAACTCTATTATTATTATGGAGTAATTGTTGCCTGATAAGGTTGTCTAAACAATTCAAGCCTTTCTAATGGAAAAGTTCTTCAAACAAAATCAGAAAAAAATATGTAGAACAATCAAATCAGCATTGAGTTTTTATTTTCTGTCCTTTGAAAGTTATAATTGACTATCAGCTGTGCTTTTCACTGTAATATGTATATTTAAAACACAGATATTGACAGTGCATAAGCTGAGCTTTATATAAAAAGAAAAACAATATGCTTGAAAATAATTTATTTTCCAGGTTTAATCAGATAATTCCTTCACTCTTCCCTTTTTTTCAGGTATACATTCCTCCTAATACTTTGCAAATGGTGGTGATTAAAGTTGCACCAACATCATATTTATCTCAACGAAATCCCCATATGCCTGTTGAAACAGCATGCTATGAAAAAGTTACAGCACGCCTTTGAAGGAAAGAAGTTAAAAAATGTGCATTGAAATGCTTGCTGCAGTTTGATAAGTAAAATGAATGTAAAGGTGGTTTTTTTTTTCCCCCCTTAGCAATTTTGTTCAGAGTAACTCTGTTTCAACTTTAAAGCCCTGTTAATGTTCCTGTCACAATTCTCAATCTCCACTCCCACCCGCTTCTTTCTCATCCTGTGTCTGCTGCTGCCTGGCAACTTTTCTGTGAGGAAAGGAAGGGTAAGAACTCTAGCAGCCCTTGGAATGATAGCTGCAGAAATTCCTAGCAACCTCACTTTCAGGCCAACTCTCCGTGACCACTTCTCTTTCAGAAGACACACTGTCAGACTTGTTTGCTTAGACACACGCCCTGCACCCCATAGCACCATCAGGTGTGTGGTGGATGAATCGTTACTGTCTATGGTGAGGGGGAGAAAGCAACAGCACCAGAAAGTAATTAAGTTAGCAGCAATGAAATCTGATGTTCGATCACATGTACATAAAGTGTGGTTCTAATTGGGAAGTATAAGATTACATCTAGCTAATATTTAATATTCACGTGTTGTTTTAGATCGGAAAGTAAGAATGATTGGTTCCACTTTATTTATCTCAATGAGAGATTTCATAACATTCTATAGTTTGATGAATTAATTTATTTAACTTGTCAATGTTAATAACCCTGATTAGAATAAAGACATTATTAATAGGCCATAGGAACAAATGGATTTGAACAGTAACTCTAGCTTTTCTCTCTTCACTATTAAATCACATTGTTAATAGTCTTTTCGATTAAACCATATATAATGGAAAATAGGACTATTGCATAGAAAATTGTGCTTTTGCTTTCCTTTTTATTTATAATCCATTATAACTGATGGTCATTCAAAACATAGAGATGAATTATTAAATTTTAAAACTCAAATTTTGTCTATACCTTTATCAACCTCATTGACACTCATAAAAAAAAAACTATTTTTTTTGATGAACTTATCATTTTCAATGGGTTTTTGGAAGAAGAACCACCATATACAGTGATTTGATGTGGAATAATTTCATCAAAATTTATTTTAACACTGGCCTTATTTTAATTTTGGAACAAATGTATATCTATTAAGTTTAATATTAACTATGTTTATTATGTATTATTATGGTTTTATGGTATGAATTGAGGTCCTTATTATATTTTTGTCTTAAAAATCTTCTTTGCCTGTGTTTGAATTCATATTTTGTGTCCACTTGTCCGTGATATACATCTAAGCATGCATTCTTCCACTAAATTGCTGGGTACATTTTTTATATTCTTTAGGTTTCTGTTAATAACATTCACATTCTTATAATAAGTCCTAAATTATAATTTATAGATAATATTGAGAATGATTCACAGTTAATATTAAATATAAGTTTTCATCACACATTTGTAAATTTCCACAATTTCCAGGGCTATTTTATACCACAATTTCCAGTCCCGAGTCACTCACACAGGCAATTTGATTGGTAATTACTAACAAGAAATTTTATTTTGCTTTATCATTCTGATCACAATGTGTGGACAATGCACTCTTGATTTTCTTCCATTTAGGGCAGTTAAAAAGTCAACCAGATGATCTAAAAGAGATCATGTATTTTTTATCCTGCTTAATTCATTTACTAAATTTATTATCATGTTAGGAGGCACTACATATTTAGAAGGTAGTGTATTTAGAATATATATTTGAATATGACATCAGCAGGGCATTTACTTCCCTGATCATCTTTCCTACCTTTTCCCTTTTAAGAGTTGACAGTAAAATCCAGGGCTGCTACATATACTTGTCAAAGTGAATGAGTCACTGATTTTCAATTATAATACTTTAGTACCTGGTAAGAGTCCTTGCTTGGTTCTACTATTTCTGGCTGCTTTTCTCTACCTTGCAATTTTTGAGATGGTGGGGGGTGGTACTCATGGTAATCATATAAAAGGAGAAGAATCTGGATGTCCTTAGCATGGTTTGTGAGCACTCCTTCTTTTATTGCCAAGCTTAAATGGATATGGATTACCTAATGGGATCATGTCAGAAAGAAACCTACTTACTATGTCCTGAGGAAAGGATAAGTATTTCATAGAATGCAGAGTTCTGTGGACCATTGAGAAATAAATATTTATTACTTTGAACATCATTGAGAATTTACTCTTCCTCTCCCCTCCCCCATATTCTTTGACCTCTGCCACTTATTCCAAAGTTTGTGAATTTTTAGTGGGAAATAAAATAGGAAAGATCTCTTTATGTTTCCTATATGTTACATGTTAGTAAAATAATAAAAAATGACTAGGTTATATGATACATATTACAACTTAAAAGGAAAAAAGCATATTCTTTTAAATGTAGAATGAGTCATTTTTTGAGATGATTAAGTGATTCAATTTACAAGAGAAAATCAACTTGAAAATTGTAGATTTGGAAAAATTGACATAAAAAGACATTTTCTAAGTACAGAGTAAAAACGAAAAGGTAAATTCTTAGCAATGTTCCTGGGAGTCACCTCTGTGTTCTTTGAACCAGTCTAAATTTCATGGCTTCTGAAAAGCATCCAAGATGTTTCTGGATAATTTTACTCATAAACAGCTAGGTCACAGGGCTGGCATGCTGAATACAGTGTTTAAATTATCTTCCCTTTGCTTTTCAATCTTCCTGTTGCCTAGTTTTTTCTCTTTTCTTCTAATTTTCCTATACACACATCTCACATATTAAAATATTAAATACAAAACATTTTCCAACCTGTTCACAGGCAAGGATTCTTGATGTTACAAGGGAAAAAGTATAAGCCTTCAACTGTCAAGATTTCCAAGTTTTAACTCCTTAATCATTTTTCAATGTAGAACTAAAATTTTAGGTACTTGAATGGTCATATTTAAAGACTTAAACGGTTGTACAAACAACTTAAAAAATCCACTGACTCATTTTGGTGCCTTGGGTGGTTTGGGAAAGTTTTTAAACCATCACTGTTCTATGTGGAAAAGAAGGAAAAAAAAAAAAAAAACAGTAAGAAAACCCTCAAGACATGTTGAAATGTTTCAAGGTACGCTTTTAAAGAGAGAAATCCACTGCAAAACTAATTGCCACTTTCTTGTTCTGTGGTTGTCTGCTTAGGGACCGCTTTCCATTCTTCACGTTTCCTTCGTATGCAATGGATTGACTTGTCTGTTTGGTTCTGCTGAGTCACTTAATTTTGCATCTTTGTCCCCAGGTGCTACTGAGCATAAAAGTTAAAACTGCAATTTAGAAAACGTGGCATTTATGTTTGTAGCGCTGGGAACCATTTCCCTAAGAGAAGCTCAGTTACTTGGCTTGTCCTTCCTTCCAGCGAAGGAACCTTACAGGGAGCGAAGGGATCAAAACTGCTTGGCGAAGAGAAGCATCCGGCGCTGTAGCTGATAATTTCCAGCTGGCTGTTAAATGCGGAGCTTCCTGGGCGCCTGGCTGGCTCAGCCCAGTGCAGAAGTCTCCCCCTTCTCTAAAGACCCAAATCCCTACAGAAGCCGCTTGGAGTTACTTTCCCTTCAAGGAGACAGACATAATTGTGATTTGTGCCGCTCTCAGTTCGCGGTGGTATTTTCCTGTTGTGTTAAATGTCTCTTACTAAGTAATAGACGTGATTTATGTAGACGACGAAGGGGTGTGCGGTGGATTCTGTGATTAATCAGTGAATTCCCATCCGCTGGCATCTCTCACTGCCCCTCTTGCGTGATGTAAGATCAGACGTACCCTGCATTGAAAAGTCAAGACACACGAGCGCTCGCTCGCGCTCGCACGCACTGTCTCTCCCACACGCGCGCATCCGTGCACCTTCCACATCCTGCTCCAGGCAGGAGAAGGCGGACGGGCTGGGCGCAGTGAGCTGAAGACTTTCCAGTGACATTTGTATCTGACGCTGCTCCATTCCGGGCGCGGAGCCGCCGCCGCCGCCGGGCCGAGGGTGCCACCGAGCAGTCTCCAGCGCAGGCTTCCTTACCGGGCGAGCACAATGTCCGAGTTTCTCCTCGCTTTGCTCACTCTCTCGGGATTATTGCCGATCGCGAAGGTGCTGACGGTGGGAGCCGACCCAGGTAAGGAGACCACCTTCCCCCTTTCTTCCCCTTCCTCGGCTTTCCTGCTGGAAGGTGATTGCAGATAAGTGAGTGTGAAACTTAAGTCCTGGCGGCCCCGCTCCCTGGGTCCGGTTGGCCACTGTGTGCTGGCCTCGTGGAGGGTGAGGGGTGCGGTGCGGGATTTCTGAACCAGGTGTCAGAACCCTCGGCTCACCCGCATTTTTCCTTTGGCTATTTACTGGTCCTGATTTGGTCCCCCGAGAGCGTTTGGACTTGACGGCGCGCTTCTGCCCGCGCATCCCAAGCGCTGCAGATGTTGGATAAGAATTCGCTTTCCTAAGACTTCCCTCCACGCTGACTCCAGGGCTTCGAGCTTTTGCGGGCTCCCGATTCTCTGCGTTGTGTGTTGTGCTCCCTCAACTTAGCTTCTGGGTTAACTTCCTTATCTGCTGCACCCAAGGTCTTTGGAGAGGCGAAGGCGCCCACTCAAGCCCTTTCCGTTTCTGTAGACCTTTCCTGGGGCAGACTCCAGAGAGATTCCTGTCAGCAGCAGAGAGGCTAAGGCTTCAGGGAGCTCTTGGACGCAGGCACCTACTTGAACTTGACTTTTTTGTTTGTTTGTTTTTATTCCGAAGGTCTGTGACACAGCTCACGGTACCTGGAGATGCTCACCTACCGCTGGCATTTTGCCCTTGCTTTTCCACCAAATACTACCTAATGAATGGTAGAAGTTTAAACGGGAATGTGTGTGGGGAGCAGACGCGAGAGGAGATGGGGTTTATAATAAACCTGGACTCTGTAAACTTTAGATCTGGAAATCTAGGAATCCCCGTACAAGTTTGATAATCTTTGTGAAAACCTGGACAGGTGAAAAAACAAAAAGTGAACAAATATTTGGGCACCTGGCATTGGAAGAGTTAACAGCTAAAAGTAAAATCAGTATCATAGATCTCAGTTGTTTTTTTTTTAATCATGAGTGCACATTGACTAATATATTTCAGCTGGTTTGGGGACGGGGGCGAATTACCAGAAAGAGAAGTAGGAAAGATAAGAATGATACCTGGATCCCAGCGCCAGAGCAAACAGGCACAGTTGCCTTGGGATATTTAATGACTGTGTTTATATGAAGGGAATTAGGAATTGACCAAAAATTATTGTTTCATTTCAGGGAGGAAAAAACAGGAATGAATTTTAGTTTCTAGCCAACCTGTGGTTGGCAGTCAGAGTATAGTCTTTATAATGTACCCCACAGGTCGTTTCCTTTACTAGTAGTGAAACTAATATGAGTTCCTTCATAAAGTCTAACATTTCCCGAGATTGTGCATTTTAAACATAGCATTGCCACCTAACTGTATGGCTTCTGATCTTGCCTTAACTTCCCTTGCAGTTGGTGTGGAATAGTTAAAGACTTTATTGATAAAATGGAAGCACATTGCTTTGACTTGAAACGATGATGATGTTTTGTTCTGGAACAATCAGCTCTCAGCCTTTCTTAGGAAGAATTTTGAAGTTTGACCAGAGCAGGTGAACACAATGAAGCTTTTCAGCCCTGTGTGCTAGCAAAATATTGGCACTGGCAGACCACTGCCCCTCAGCTCTTTGAATCCCAGTCTCCAGAAATTGACCTTAGCATCTAGAGCTGAGTCCTCAGTGTTTTGAGACGTTTAGGAGAGATAGAGCCATTGATTGGGATGAATACCTGAAGATAATTTTAAATGTAATAAAAAGTTAAACATATAGTCTCCCAACCTTCTTCTGAGACAGGAAACTAAATAACTAAAATGATTGCAATGTAGTGCTCATTTAGTGCCAATTTAGTTACGTGCGGGAGAGGGACATCTGATAGATAAGCAGGAACATGGAAAAGGACTCTTACTTTTTCCTTAAACTGAAATAGTGTCATGTTGTATCACCATGTCAGTATAACAAGTATTATATCCGATAGCACAAGTAAAAATAGTTGTAGACCAATGCTTTTCCATATATATATATATATATATATATATATATATATATATATTTAGCACAACTTTCAAAACTGTTAGAAAAGAGCTAAAATTGTCACAGCTAGTTATCAAATGTGAAAAGGATGAGTCCCATTTGGACAAAAGAAAAAAAATGGAGAGGAATTTTCTTGAAAGTTAGAAAAGAAGGTGCTGCTGCATTATGACAGACTTCCTCCTGAAATGCTGAAATAGAAGGCACAGGAATGTAAAATTAAGAAAGAGGTTAATGAGATGTAACTTTGGCAAAGGCTTCTGTCAATTGTCCTTGAAGAATAAAACGGGCATGAATTACACAGGTGTGTATTCTAGTGCAAGAATTAGAGTTTCATGCCAGAAAATGTGAACTCACTTTCAGGTTCTCCAAATACATATTGGGCAGTGGGTACGTAATGGGTACCTTCTTAAGTGGTCTGGACTAAATAGAAATGATTGTTCTCCTCTACCATTGCTGCTCTTTCCTGTGTAAATTTATGAGTATAAATTCAAATATTTTTTAAATAGAAAAATATTTTAACTTGTATGTTTCTCTTCAATTTATATGCATTCACTTGTCCTTTAAATCCATGTATATTTTTTTTTATTTTCTTAGTTTATATTGATTTTCATACAGGGTTAAGCTAATGTCCACGTCAGTTCCTATTAAGTTTCATCTCATCTGAAAAAGGAAAATCTTTGTAACTCTTAACAGGAAAATGTGGAGGATAAATCATATTCATTAGGATATCAACCAATGTGTCATATAACAATGTCATAACATATCAGAATATGGGCTGGTAAGGACTAAGACTTTATAAAAGAATATTTTAAATTGTTAAATTATCTGAAAAATGGGAGGGCTGTTGATAGACCAGAAACTAGTCTCTTAAATTCTTGAGTCTGACAATATACAGAAACATATTTTTAAGTAATTCAAGTTTATGCTGTTCTAATCATTTAAATGTATATGTTTATAAAATCATCCAAAACTGGTAATCATGTGTATGTCAAAATTTTAACCTTTCTCCCCTCAAGAAAAGAATGGACTACAATCCTTGTCTCTTTATATGGGGAAATATCATAAAGTTTTGTTTTGAAGTGATCTCTGTAATCTTGGAGATTTCTTCTCTCTCTCTCTCTCTCTCTCAAGTTGAAACTGGTAAGAAGGCAATGAAACAATGGGGAAATAAATAAAAATCCAATGTGTTAAAACAAGAGGAAAAAAAAAATTGCAGAAACAGAATAAGGGAAGGAAAGAAAACGTGGGGAGAAAACCAAATGGTTTTAGGAAGAGGCTGAATCCAAATGACTATTTCTTAAAGGAGAGATTAAAGTAACTTTAGATAAATGATACTTTCTTAAAAGAAATATTTTCTTCTGATTCCATAATAAATGTCATTAAATGTTTCCAGTATAAAATAATTTAAAGGAAGTTCTATCAATGAGAAGCTGGATATAATTATTAAGAGGAAGTGCTTTTTTTGAATGTATGTAAAAACACCTTAGAAAGGTGAGGGATTGATGATATAGTTAAGATATTCTTAAGAATAAGATGACACTTTTTAACTGTTACTTGTAATTTGCAGTGGAGGAATGCAGACATTTTAAGTTTGCAAGTGTCTTGGATCCAGAACATCTGTTTTTTGCTATTTGCCTTGTCAGTATTTTTTTTTTTTTTTTTTAGAGCTTAGGGTATACAGTAAAGATAAGCTCCTTTTGATCTCACACCAGTGAGAATGGCTATCATCAGTAAATCCACCAACAACAAGTGTTGGAGAAGATGTGGTGAAAAGGGAACACTAGTGCACTGTTGGTGAGAATGCAGTATGGAGTTCCTCGAAGAGTTAAGAATGGAACTTCCTCATGACCCAGTGACCCCACTTCTGGGAATATAATTTAAGAATCCCAAAACACTAATTTAAAGGAATATATGCACTCCTATGTTCATTTCAGCATTATTTACATTAACCAAGATTTGGAAGCAGCCCAAGTTCCCATCAGAACATGAGTGGTTTAAAAAATAGTGATACCTATTCACAACGGAATACTACATGGCCATAAAAATGAAGGAAATCTTACCTTTTGTGACAGCAAGGATGGATCTGGAGAGTATTAGGCTAAGTGTTATAAGCCATTCAGAGAAAGTCAAATACCATATGATTTCACTCATATCTGGAATCTAATTAACTAAATAAACTAACAAAATAGAAACCAAATAATAGGTACAAACAAGTTGACATATCTCAGAGGAGAGGGGCATAGGTGGATTGAATGGAAAAAGGTAAAGGGATTAAGCTCTCCCCTACAAAAAAAAAGCAGAACTCATAAACACAAACAACAGTATGGTGATTACCAGAGGGAAAGGGCATGGGGAGAGATAGAAGGGAGTAAATGGGACATAAATGACTTTGGGTGGTGAACACACAGTACAATATACAAATACTGTAATATAGAGTAGTACACTTGAAACCTATATAATTTTATTAACCAATGTCACCCCAATAAAGTAAATAAAAAATAAATAAAAATAAAATCACTTGGACTAAACACGACTTGGTCTTCTACAAGGATTATGATGGTGAGGGACAGTTATATCTTCTCTCCATTCTATGTATTATTATAATCCAAATTTTTTCATGCTTCTGCTAGTAATTTTTACATCTTTTATAAAATGTGTGCCTCCCTTTCTTTAATTCCTTTGTAGTGATAGAATTCTGTTTAGTAAAATGTACCAACCAGATATATTGATTGATTTCTGTATCTTCTGTGATGGTTTTCAGAATAATTCTGATACAAAGGACATACTTGTCTTTATTATCGATAGATGCATTCAAGAAAGTAGAATTAATACTGAGAGTTAAACATGATGGTACGGCCATGATATCATTAGTTGAACTAATTTAGTAGTAGTAGAACCAACCTAGTGTGTGTGGATGTGCATATAAAATCTTTTAGGAAAATGGAGACCACTGTATTCAAACATCAATAAAAAAGTAAAATAAATAAATAACTGGCTGTCTTGGCACAAACATCTATAAAAACATCACTTTAACCTGAAAATTAGACATAGTTTTTTTAAAATGAAACTTTAATTTTTCAAAATTAAAGACAATATATGCCTTTTTGAAAAACAAAAATATGAAATGAAAAAAGTTTTAAGAGTTAAATTTCTACTCCCAGCATGCACTATCCTACTGAATAAATTTACATATGATACATATTTTATTTTAACAGAATCAGATAGTGGAAGGAACAGATGTCAAAATTCATTTGCCTTTGAAATACCTGTATTTATGATGCATCGGTGCTTATAATTTGAAACAATATTTTTAGTAGCTGGAATGCTGAAGCAAAAAGTTGAGTACTCTTATAATTAGTTAGAGACTGTATATTGGACTAAACTTCTATCAGGAAATAGTCATGTTTACTCTAGGCAGTTCAAAAAAACTTTTCTTGCGTTTCTGAAGAAATCTAGCTCCCCATATTTAATCTAAGAATAAGGCAAAATACTCCCTTGATGTACAGACAATGAAAACCACAAAGTTCTGGACTTTTTGTTTGTTTTGTGTGTGTGTATTTGGTGGGGAAGGAAGGACAAAATTAATCTAACCAACCCAACAGAAAAGAGTTGTGATACTTTTTATCTTTTGTAGAGTTGCTTTACATTTTCGTATGGATTGCTAGTCTCCAAATTTAACCTCCACAACAACCCATTCCATAGAGGCACAGAACTGAAATTGCAACAGAGCAATCACAAATCTAACAGTCTAGGCCTCAGGGACATTCTCCAGTTCTATTTGGAAAGAGATATTTAGAGCTTGTTAGTTTATAATTTGAAACAATATTTTTAGTAGCTGGAATGCTGAAGCAAAAAGTTGAGTACTCTTATAATTAGTTTTGATTATTTAAATAAAAGTTTTGATTATTTAAATATTAAAAGCGTAGACATATCTCTAAAAATTTACTTGAGCTTTTAAAAAGTTACTTTTTGACTAATTTACCTGTGTGCCAGTAGATATATTTAGCTCACTTACTTTTGAGAAGTGTTGTGCTTGCCATAATATTTAATTACTGTTCTCACTATTCTGTGCTTTCTCACTTGAATAAAATGTTAATCTCTCCAAGTACTTCTGAACCCTCTAGATTATAGAAAGAGGAATTAAAGTTTCAGAACATTTTTCAACATACCGGAACAAGTAATCTTAGACCTTCAAAATGTATATATTTTTTTCATTAGAAGTTTTTCTGCTATAAGCTGCATCACAATTTTACATCTATATTTTCTCTTTATAAATAATTTGGTGGCCTCCCTTTCCCCCCTGGCATAAGTATAAGACCAAGTTAGAAAATGTTTTTTTTATTACTCTGTTCTGAATTCAGTGATACCAAAATATAGTTTCTCTTTCTCCATCCTATTGATTTAAATTATCTCTATACAAACCCGATTATTCTGACTGAACTTCCAGACTAAACTAATTGATGAATCTGAGTAGTAAATAAATTGGAATCCAACCACAAGATAGTAGTCATTAAGAATCTGGTAAAACAGTTAAACTGATCTTGCATTTAAAAAACATTAAGTTGCATTTATGGAAAAACAACGATAATAGTGTATTTCCCTGAGAGACTTAGCTATAGTACTTTCATTTCTACTTTGTAGAGCATATCATATGTGCTTTGCCACTCTGTCATATCAAATCAAATTTGTTGGGTAGTAATTATATATCCGTATGGAGCAGGTTCAGAGTTTAAACACTAGTAAACATGAATACATACATGCTCTGAATTCATTCTTGCTCAAAGCTTACTTTAATTATTGACATCAATTAAAACGTATTATTTTCTCATTTTATAAAATATTTTAACAGTTAAAATGGATTCCAAAATGATATTTCAAAGTCAAGACATTCCCTCATCACAGAATAGACAGTAGAAATTGTTTCAGTAATAAAACAGCAGGTTGTAGTGTGCTTTTGAACATGACCGTAACAACTTTTCTCATGCAATTAATTTACATTAGCTTTTGTCTGCTATTAGATATGAAACTCCAGTTTAAACAATGCAATGGGATGATTAAATAAATGGGACCACTCATTTTTTGCTGATCTCCCAGTAGGCCAGATTCTTGTATCATCAGTGCAAAAGGCTAATGCTTAATTTGCTAATAATTGTGTCACTTATATTATTCAGTAACTTGGCTATGCGTATTTATTGAATGATTATATATTATCTACATTGGGGGTTTCTCAAATATTCCAAAATAGTTGTAAATATATAACACTTGTCAAAGGTGTCTTTACTATAGAAACAATGAAAAGTAATTTTAATTAATATCTTCTTACTGTAAAGTCATCTTTTTAATCTTATGTTTCTTAGATATAGGTATGGATAAAGTCATACATATATGAACATTTTCATTTGCACAAGAATATTATAACTATGTCTTTTATAGAAAATGAGCTAAGAAAGTACTCTTTCATGTGAGATTCCTTCTAACTGTGTTAGGTGAGGGGAAAAAAGAAAGCAAAGAGCTTCTTGAAGAAGATAGAGAGTGTGGTCTCGCTAAGACACCGGCATTACAATTCATCTCACAACGCATTCTTATTAACAGTCAGACATCTCTTCTGGAGTCGCGCGCACCTCATTGTCCTGCCTGGCTTAGCCTTCAGACCAAAGACAGGTATTGTTGCAATGCGACCTCATTTTAGTCAAAAGAATAACTTTTCTTCTTTAGGTGAGATCAAGGTACCACAGATGATCTCTTGTCTTATTCTTACAGTCAATAGGATATTTCTTCCCAAATTCTCCACTTTGCATTGACATCTTCGAGATTTCCAAGACAGCTTACAGCTTAACTTTAGAAATATGAATACATAATTCCTTAAGATTTTTCTACTGCTGAGTTATTCTTTAATAACAATTTGTCATCTTAGTCCTTCCTTCTTATAATGAGAAAAAGTAAATTACAAATGGGAAGGGGAGAAGAAAAGTAAAACTTGACTGTGGTGCTTGCTTTGAGTGTTCCTAGGGTATGTTAGGATACTTGGGAGAAAGCAAAACTGTAGGCATAAGGTTAACAACAGAAATGGCTTTAAAATCATCTGTTTTCTTTAGAAATGAAGATATATAAGGAGAGGAAAGACAGAGATACTAAGAGAGCATTCATGGTAAGAATTTATTGAAGCTTCAATCCACATAAACCAAGTAACTGGAACAATTACAAAACCTCAAATTTTTGCTAAAATATAGATTCTAAAGATTTAAAATAGGTTTGGTTTTAGATTATCTAAGACCTTGTGAGCATTTTCTAAAGCTTTTAATGGTATGTTTTCTTGGTCTGAAAACATAAAATAGCAAGTACCATTTCTTAAAATATTCTGCTTTGTTTAACACTATTAATTTTAAAAAATAATTAAGCTCTGAAAGTATAGTGATAACAATGCAAGCTCTGGGTGAGATTTTTGCCTCATCTGGTGAAAGGATTACCAAATGTGTCTATTCAGCATCTGTATTCCTGGGATTTTCATTAAAAATAAGTAAGATTTACAAATACAATCACTAACTCAGAATCCTTGCCTTTTGCTGAGTCCTGGAGTTGTCACTCTAACACCAATGCTGGCTAGAGTTCACCACTCCCATGTTAACGGCCCGTGACACTGGGGCATACCTGTCTTATCTGAGAGAAAATACGGGGACTCTATCCAACACTGACCAGCAATACACATTACTTTATCAAGTATACCATTAACTTAGTATAAATTACTAGTATTGCATAGCAACAGAAACCTTTTACATGTTCAGGATGCTTTAATTTTCTTCGCATTTTTTTTCCTACTGAAATGGTATGATTTCTACAGCAACCTATGCAGTTGGCAGTCATTCATTTATTCATTCACCTATTCAACAAAGCTGAGTAAATATTGATTGGGTGCTGTTCTAGATTTGGGAATGTGGCAAGTAAGTGAGTTAGACAAGGTAACTGGTCTGATGATGCTTACATTTTAGTGTGGCAAGAGACCAATAATATACCAAAAAATATATAAACTAGTAGGAAGTATTTTGTGCTAAGAAGAAAGAAAAATGGTGTAATATAATTGAGAGAAGTGATCTGAGGATTGAGGGTTGTAATCAAAGAAGGACTTTTTGAGAAGGATGCCATTTGCAGAGACGAGGGATGAGAGGGAACAAGACAGGAGTGCTTCTGGAGGAGCAGCTTTCCGTGCACACCCTTGAGGAAGTCACTAATTCATCATTGCAGAGGAAGTTCTGTGTATCTGAAAACTGTGTTTGGAAGAGAGGAGTTGGGAAAGGCATAGATATGATGAAGTCCGGATGGTTCAGGCAGAATCGTACAAATCAATGCGAAACATTTGAATTTTGTTCTGATTACAACAGGCAGCAATTGATAGTTTAATCAGAGGTAACCTGACACAACTTAGTTATTTAAGAGCTCATGCTTACTGCTGAATAAAGTAGAGCTAGAAGGTACACAGTGATCCAGGTAATGGGTTATTATAATTATTCTGGAGAGAGATTTTGGTGGCTTAAATGAGGGGCAGCAGTGCAGATGAGGACAAGGGAGAGGAATAACTGACATTTTTAATTTAGGAAGATTTTCTATAACAATCAATGCAGCACCATTCAATATATTAGGAGGGTAAGAAATGGAATAAAGTCTCAAATTATTATCTTTAGAGGTTAGGGTTAACATTCTAGGTTGTTTAAAATGAATGCATTCTGTTTTGCAGTACCTCTGATTGACTGGTGTCAAACGTATTTCACAACATAAGGCACGTGATGGTCGCATGTGGACCCCACAATATTGCTTGCCTTCTTATTACCGTTTCCCTTAATTCAGGATTATCAATATAGTTTTCCCTATTACCCCATATTACACAGACTCTTTCTGCAGAATGAAATTAGTAAAGTCTGACTGACAGTATTCTTTGGGGATTTAGTTAAAATAAAACACTTAGCAATGTTTTAAGCATTGGTAAATATAGCAGCAGTTATCTTTCTGTGATTTCTACTAATCTAAACCAGTATCACAGCAGAAGGAAAAGGCATCGGCTGATGTGAAGACACGTATTTGCGTGTGCGTGTTTTGAGGAAGTCATCAGTGTCTTCAAGGAAGAACATTTTTATTGTTCCGAAATCCTCAGAAGAATTCCTGCTGATAGTCAAGTTCCACTTATGAATAGTTGATAAAAGGGAAGACATTGTAAGAGAACTGCTGTTGGCAGTACTCATTACATCCCTGAAAATCCAAAGTAAATTATAGAAAAGAAAGGTGTGGTGATGAATAATGGAGAACCTAGGTAAGAATTTCTCTCCTAGTGGGCATTCCTATAGGTCCATCAGGGGGCCCTTAGCTTATTCTTCTGTGTTTATCCATGCATTCATTCACTAGATGTTACAATAACTTCTATTTTCAGTCAGTATGACTTACAAACTGAAGAAAGAAACAAATAAACAACAAAAACCAGATCAAGCAATAAAACACTAGTTTAATAATTTTATGACTTTGGATTTTCAGGGTAAGTTAGCTTATGATTGCAAAGACAAATCCATTCGGTTCTCTTGAGTTCTTGTTGATCCAAAAAGGAAAGAAAGAGTGAGAGGAAGAGAGAGGCTCTCTAACACTAGCATAAGAGAAAAGTATCAGCGCCCACAGGGTTTGTGAGGGAGAAGAAAGCGATACAGTGTTTGAAGGAAAGACAGTTAATATCAAGCTGATCGAGTTACGGTAAGTCCTAAGTTATTTGCAGATTGTTTGGGATTCAATTACATTGATTATTTTCGTTGCTCTTTTTCTCTTTTGGCTCTCTTTTCTGTTGCCTACCTTGAGGAGAAGTCAAAGCTTAACATTAAAATTAGGTATTCAAATCTGCATTCCAAAGTACAAGTTTAACCCCAAAATATTCTCACTCTTGTTCTTTTACAGTTATACAGGCTGCCTAGAGCTGAGATCAACCCTTTTTGAAACTATTTACTTCACACCATGAGCAGTGGTATTATGGAAGAAATATTTCAACCCATCCAAAGAAATTACCTTGAAAATGCTAAGTAGCCAATACAAGCAGTGTTTCAAAAGACAGCCTAATCTGCTATTTAGTTTTATCTGCTTTCATAGTTTTTAAACATGATATGTCTTTAGATTTAAGAAGAAAAGCCATATATCAAGTTGACATTCGGTAAAAATATTGAGACTTAAAAGTCAGGCATTTCAAATTTTAGAAATACTTAAATAAGCCATCGAAGTTAAAGATTTCAACCAATTGATTTGTTGTATAAAGAGCTCACATGCAGTTCAGCATAGATTTGCTAGATGCATGTGCAGAAATTGAATTTACATGAGACTTTGAGTTCAGTCCATTTTTCATTCATGTTGTCTAAAGTGCCTTTAATAATTTGGCTACTAAATGTTAGTACTAAAATCAACAATATGGCTTGACGTAAGTTAAATATGAAATAAACACCAACATTTTATTAAATTTCAGAATGAACTAAATCAAATTTGAGACTGGAAGATTTTGCATTGATATTTAATTTGGGACCCATTATAAATTTGTTTGCTGTGTACTTTAGTAGACAGGGCGCCAAAAAAAAATTGGAAATAAATTAGTCTGAGTAATTAAAAACAGCAGGAAGGGGAAGGGTCACTTGAGTATTGTGAGTATCAGGTAGGATTTTTATGCTCCATGATGAGAATACTGCTCACATCCCATGGCGGTCTACTGAGTGGCTTTTTTTTTTTTTTCCATAGGGAAAGTACTATGGGAAAAGGTTCAACATGAGTATAAGTGGGTTATTTAAATTTTAGGTAAAGTGAAAAATAAATACTGACTACATGCTAATAATACAAGATGTTTGGGCAGGAAATGCTGTAGCCCCTTGGAACAGGTTTAAACCTGCTATGAAGAGCCAAAGAAAACAAGGCTTATTGAGATAACAGTTAAGCTGGTGAAACACCTGAAAGATCTAGCTATAGCAAGAAAATCACTTAAGTCGAAAATAAACTTTCAGAGATTGAAGCTACTTGAATTCAGCAAGATTTAGAGATGAATGCCAAAGAGGATTAGTAAAAGTCTCTTCCATTTGAAATACAACAGTAATGGCTCTATCAGCATGTCTCAAAGCCATGCTTGAGAGTCACAATGTAAGTAAGAATAGAGCTCAATGTACAGGAAGAATAATGTTTTCTTACAAAGGAGGGCATTGTATAAAGGAACCTGGAACAGAAACCCTGCCCTTTTTCCTCCTGTCTACAGGCAAGAGAAAATGATAGGTAGTGTTTCTTTTGTAGTTAAACAGAGGGAAATAATGTTGGTCATGGCTTCTGAGATCTCTAGACTCAGAGAAAAAGCAGCTTAGGTTTCTTTGCTCAACATTTAAGTAACGGCACTCAGACAGGTTTGACTGCTCTTTCTGAAGTTTGACAAACACAAAATCTTTCAGCACCCAAGCTGGTGGAAAGGTGCCCTGGGTGACATGCACACTAGACAACACCCACATTGTCAAAGGGGACTGCTGATACTCAACTAGAGCAGTACGTGGCCTGTATGAATGTGGGCTGAGGGTAGGTGGACCTTCCGATAATTCAAGGGAAGCCTGGAATCTGGATTTTTATGCATAATGTTCTAACTTTTAAATCTTGCCCCTCAATTGAAAAGCAAAACACAAAAGAATAATATTGTGAGGGTCAGAAACAAAAGTTGATCGATTTAGCACCAGGCTGTCAGTGACCCACTATAGAGCCTTGTAGTTGTGTGAGTCAACAGAAGGTTGCACTGGGTCACGGTGAAAAGACATTTTCCTTGGTGCATCGCAGTCAAAAGCTGGCCCTAGAGAGCTGAACGTAGTGCCTTGAAATGTGGAGTGCATTCTTGCTGCAGACCCTGGCTTTGGGAAGAAGGGTCCCAGAGATGGATTTGCAGTGCACTGCAGCTCAGCCTCCACAGCTTCCTCTCCCCTGTGAGACTACAGGCAGAGTCAGGGAATAGAAAGCAGGTACAGAGACAATTCTTAATGACCCAGAAGAGAGTTAGTGATATTAGACCTAATTGTGCCTTGGGAGAGAAAACTGCCACTGAAAGCATCTAGGAAACCTCTGTTAATAATGGTGAGGATATGCTATGCAGATGATTTTCATTAGCCTTGGCACTGCAGGGACCTCATGAAACATATTCTGGGAAATGAGGAACGCGTGATGAAAACAATATTGCTGGGCCATACACAGATCATTATGGAAATGTGGGAAGAATGAAAGACCAAAAGGGAGAAGAAAAATATAGTGAAGTGAAGATGGCGGAGATATGATCCTGATGAGTAGACAGATTCACATACTGAGACATAAATGGGATCACATTTAGCTTTGCGTTTTATCTTTCCCTTTCTTGGCCAAGCTGTGACTTAACAAAGAGCCAAACTTGTGCTTGATGACCACGCATTATCTTTAGGTCCCATGCTCGTGTTCACATAGCATTAGTATATCCAAGCTGAACAGTCAAACCTGTCAGTTTTTTCTAAAGCTTGTTTTTCAACTGTTTTAAAAGATTGTATTTATTTATTTTTAGAGAGAGGGAAAGGGGGAGAGAAAAAGAGGGAGAGAAACCTCAATGTGTGGTTGCCTCTCGTGCACCCCCATCTAGAGACCTGGCCCACAACCCAGGCATGTGCCCTGATTGGGAGTCGAATCAGTGACCCTCTGATTTGCAGGCCAGCACTCAATCCACTGAGCCACACCAGCCAGGGCTCAACTTTTCATTTGAAAAATTTTAGACTTAGAGAAAAATGTATACAACTAGTACAGAGAGTTCCCATATATCCTTCACTCAGCTTTCCCTGATAGTAACATGTTGTACAACTATAATACAACTATCAAAACAAAAGTACTAAGTGAAGTGTAGACTGGGTCGGACCTGGTCCACTGATGAGCGGCTCTATTCCAGCATCCGGCCTGGATTCAGTGCTGCACGACATTGCCGTATCCCCTCCGACCCTCAGTCCGCGACCATCTCTGGCTTTGCTTCACTTTCATGACCTGGGTTCCTCTGAAAAATCCTGGTCAGAAATTTGGAGAATGTCCCACAGTTTGGGTTTGTGTAATATTTTCTCAAGACTATGCGTTTTTGACAAGGGTGTCACACAAAAACCGGGCCCTCCTCAGTGTACCGTATCAGGAGATACATGTCAATATGTCTTCTAACTAGTGATGTTAACCTTGGTCTCCGGTGAAGTGGCTCCTTCCTCATTGTTTCTACATCAATTAATTGGAATTCTCCTGTAAGAAAGAGCAGCCATTTATTAATTTATTTCAATCAGTTTAGACTCTCACATATTTATCATTTGTTATAATCCAGTGCTATCATTGTTTATTTTTTTTTCTTATATTTTTCCACCTTTGGCTACTGCAAGCTCTTTCGGATTGGCTACACGGCCCTTTGGCATACCGCTGTCCTTTTCTGAGCACTTGCTTATTTTCTATCACAGCCAGATAACTCAAGTGCATGTTATATTTTCTCTGTTTCTGCCCTGGAATCAACTACTTTTCTAAGGAATTTCATAGGATGTGGAAATCTCAAAGATAAATTTCTGAATTACAGTTATTATAGGTGGTGATGCTTAAGGCATTCAAAATTTCACTGTTCCCACAGTTTTTGAAGAAAAAATAGATAGACATTTTATAAAAATCAACTTCTATTTATTCATCTTTTTAAAGAAAGTTGTTAGGAACCTAAAAAAATGGACATATTTGCCTTCAAAGAGTTGATGGTCTAAGTTAGACAAAAGCATGATGGAAGCATGAACAAAATCATATAAGGGATACTTTTATCAGACCTATCAGGTGACAGCAGGGGCTGATAGTGATCCCATGTCTTTTTCTTTTTATGAATTTATTTATATTTAGAGAGAGGAAAAGGGAGAGAGGAAGAGAGGGAGAGAAACATCGATGTGTGAGAGAAACATCAGTCAGCTGCACCCCAGCCAGGGACTGAGCTGCAACCCAGGCATGTGCCCTGACTGGGAATCGAACTGGTGATCTTTTGCTTTGCAGGACAGTGCTCAAGCAACTGAGCTACACAGATAAGGGTTTGAGCCCATGTCTTGTCTTTTGAACAGAAAAAATATATCAGATATCGAGAATGAGTTAGATATTTTAGATTATAAATGACCTATTGTTAATTTTCCAGAGTGCTATATTGAAGGAAATTCCATGGCTCAATATGGGGTCTTTGGTAAAGGGCACAACTATAATTTGGTGATTTTTTAATGATCGAAGTCAGAGGTCATTTAGGCCTACTCACTTACCGTCTGTGGTTCAGTGAGCACAGTGGAAGGCACTAATGATTGCCACTAACAAAGGGTAATTTCTGCCCATGGTCTGTCATTTTCAATGAACCAGTTGGTAAAATCCCAACTAATGAAACAGCATGGTTTTGTATAAAAACAAGTATCTGGAATTTTCTCAAAGAGCCTAAAATATCCACTCCTTCAATGTACATGACTTTTTTAAATCTCCTTGCCTTTTTAGTGCCGACCATGAATACCATATTGCTGTTTTGTTTTGTTTTTTTTTTTAAACTATTTCTGGTTGTCTTGTTCTTCATGATCATTTTTAGTTTCTCCTAACTTTGAAACTGCAACTCATTTCTCACTGTAGTATTCTCCCTTCCCTGTGAATAGAGCCAAACACAGACTCACACCCAATGATTTTGATTCATCTCAGGTATTTGGATATATCCAACTTTAATGGCATATTGTCTTAAAAACATAGATATGAGATTATTGATCTAACCAGTTTAGCTTCTGACAATAGCTCCAGTAAGGTAGTATGAAAAAGAGATATTGGAAAGCAATGCAACACTCATCTTGAATTTTTAACAACTTAATACATTTTAGGAAATTATCCCTCTAAAAGACAGTATGACTTGCTGAGAAAAGCTATACACTGGGAACCAGCAGAACTGTAATTCCCAGAGCTCAATTCCCAGCTCTGCATCTGACTCACTCTTTTTGGGGGCCAAGTCACTTAGCCCCTCGCTGTGTCTACTTCCTGCCTGGTACACTACGGAGAATAATACAGAGAGCCTCCCACCTCACCAAGATGTGTCAAGGCTGTGTTTGGTAGCCACTGAAGGGGTCTCTCTCTCCCCCTTACTGGCAAATGACAGTCTTATTTTTATTAGCCTTATGTTTACTTTGATTATTGGGTGTCTGTATACTTAATAGCTGTGGAGTTAGATATTTGTATACAGAATAGCATTGGTAATGCAGACACTAGAAGAGGCGGAAAGGGCCATGATGTGTAGTGCTCCACAGCTTCTGCTTTGCTGCAGCGCTCAGGGGAAACGTAGTGTATCATTGCACAAGAAAAGTCTCTGTCTGCACTGACTAGCTGCATCAACTTTGATCAATTACTTTATCTCTTCAGGTCTCAATGTCCTTATCTGTGAAATGGGGATACTGATACCTACATCAGTTCTTGAGGTTTTGAGAAAACACTTGTTAAGTCTCCTGTCTATAGTAGGTACTCGATTAATGAAAGGTTACTAGGACCAGTAGTAGTAATGATGGTTGTATTCATAGTTGTATTCTGTCATATAGTCTTGTTTGATGAAAATGTTTAAGAATGGTGTTTATTCTATGAACAGAAAAGCACTACTGTTTATTTCAGAATTCCCTTGTAACAGATGAACTTTTCCTGGTTCTCTTTGTTAGTTTGATTGTTGCTAGTTTGGTTGTTTGTTTCAATATGGCCCCATATGGTATGATATAAATGGAAGGTACCATTCTTAAATCCTTCCCAAAAGGCTCTCTTTCTAAACACTCTCGGAATTCTTTGCCTCAGGATCATCTTGTCCTGCTTACCACTCTAATGCAAGGAGAAAAAAGTAAACTCAAGAGCTGGGAACCTACTCTGGAGCTGTTCCCAGTAATTCACAAAATGTCACTAGGGTTGAGGTTAAGAAACTCAGTTTTGAAGTCAGTCCATTTGATTTCAATATAAGCTTCATTGCTTATGAGCTGTGTAACATCGGCCATGATACATAATCACTCTGAAGCTCAGTATGCTTGAGAGAAAAAGCTCAAAAGGATGTAGTAAATATAGAATAGAAATAGATAAACCCCCAACTTAAAATCACTTCTTAATAACATTCTAGAAATTATTATAACTTTATTACTGTTCTCATACATTTACTGCCTACAGTGGGCAGTTGTTAACATTTAGACACCAGTGAAGTTCTAGTAGGAGAGATTAGGGCTGTTGCAGAGTCTCTGAAGGAACCGGGGCGGGGCAGCAGCAGGGAGGAGTGCCATCCAGACCTACTCTACCTACCAAACTCTGTGCCCTAGTATGGGGCAACATTTGCCCATAGGGAGGTCCTTTTTCTAGTTAGAACAAAGGTGCCGTACGGGCCCTCACCACCCAAGGTGGGAACCTTCTAAGCAGAGAGAATTGCAGGTGCAAAGTTAGCGAAGAGCAAGAGAACTGGCTGACACTGTCATTCTGTAATACGTGTAGTTGACGCAAGATGAACTCTTGAATAGTAAGGTGTGCAGAAGGTGTTGTTCTTTATGGCTCACTGACTCTAAGGTAATTTTTTAATGTTATCTCTAAAAGAATCATCCAAAACCTCTAAATACAATTAATATACTGCTTTTTAGAGGAGAAAAGATACTTGTAGAGAGGAATACATTTCAATATAGATTCTCATACTCTCTTCTGAGGTTAATTACTTGAAATGTAATTTATTTTTTCTTCAAATAGTTTAAAGTGACATTTTGACTGCACCAGAACAGTCTCCCCACAACCTGCTAACTGATGGGCGGTGCTCCGAGTCGCCTGCACTTTCATCCTGCGCGTCCTGGAGCTCACGCTGCTCTGCGGGGTCTGAAAGAAGAAAGACCAATGATTGGCAATCCGAATTCTTTTCTGATCTCGAGGATATTATTAAAAAAGCAGTTTTTAGCTTCTGGGGTTAAAACAAAGGTTTAAAACTTTTCATTATTTATTTTTACCAATACAAGGCTTTTGACTTTGCCTTAAAACATAAACAGCTAGGAGGGAAGAGGAGAAACATCTGTTGTTTCTTTAATGCACCACAAGTATTACTATACTTTTTGAAAAATGCTGTACTTTTTGAAAAATACTATATTCCCCCCCAGGAAGAATAATGTGATTGTATAATACTGAGTACGTGTGCCATACTTCTAAGTGATAAATTTACATAAAGGATAGTTTGCTTTCTGAATAGAGTCTGTGTGCTAAAGATTTTCTGTCAGAAAAGCAAAATGAAGACTAAAATCAGGGCTTGGTTTTGTGTCTTTAATACTACACATATCATTCTGTATAGCTTTTGAAAATGACCAAACCAGATATCACTTTTCAATGTTGACACCGTACTTTGCTCATGCTATTATTTTCTCTTCAGGTGGGGAACCGTGAGGAATGCCTGATGGCTGTAATGTTTTCCTTCTCTGTTAGGAACAGCTACTATTTACATTAAATAATTTTAAAATTTATATATATGTATAAATATATATATTTCCATTGTGTATATATATATATACACACATATATATTTCCATTATTTTTGTCTTTTTAAAAAGAAAAATGTTATACTTTGCTTTCCTGCAAAGTAATAAAAACACTTAGTTCTAGGCAAATTTACATGCAAGTTTAACCTTGGGCTTCCTTTACTAAAGGGACATCATGTATTAGACTAAGCAAATACCTGAAAATTCTTTATATCTGTTACATTTATAAGTATTCTCAAAATAATTTTATTTTTAAATGGAAGATGGCCTCATAAAATAAGCATTATTAATAGTAGTAACATATACTGTTATAGGGACTGTCCAAGTTATTATATTTTAATATAGTATTGTATTTTCTACATGGTGAATTCAAGCCATGTCCCACTTTGTAGAAATAGGAGAAAAATACATTAAAACATTTCCAGGGCGTTAAAGTGAGTTAACATTATAACTGCCAACTGTCAGCCGGCTTTGGGGGTCAGCAGGGAACCATGTTTATCCCACAAAATGGATGGGTGGTCACGGATCTCATTAAGCAATAACAATCTTTGGAAAACGGCTGTTCCCTCCCAAAATCCATTCTAAATGTGTGCTTTCCTAGTGAATGGAGGATCACGCTGCTTATAATGTCACCATGCTCTTTTCCTGAGTCTTTGAAAGCAGATTTTGTGTGTAACAGAATTCTGTCAAATGACGATTGAGATATGTGTTTCTCAAAAATCCATGGAAAAGAAAGTCACTGCTTTAGACCCACTAGGAAAGTTCTTGGATGAGCATAGTTTCTGTGATAAACCATCCTGAGATAATGAGACATCCACCACTTGACATACTCAGTTAGCTTCACCTAGAGTCATTTTGGGGAAATATGCAAATATGCTGACTCCAGTGACCTTGGTGAAAAAATTTTACCAGCCAATTTTAGCCCAAGACTAGAATAGAAAAACAGTCACTAGATCTCTATCGTGTGGAGCAATTCAGCTGTGTATAGGGTGCTTTTGTCCCTTTAAAACATAATTAATTTATCCTGTTACTGTCTCTATATAATATAGGAGAAGTGATTGGAAATTGATGGAAAATGCACTAATGATAAATAAAATGGGATATTTGAAAAAAACGCCCCCCCCACTAAAAATATTTAAAAATCCCCAATTGAAAAAAATATTGCATGTGTAAGTGTCCTCATTTGGCTTTGTCAGTTTTCTGTCCTCATTCTTCAGATTCTCCTTAGAGCAAAGGCTCCATGAAATAATCATTTAAATGACAAGGACTCTAAAGATGTGGATTCTATTTTTTATGCATTGATGGAATTTTTTCCATGAGAGGTGTAGTAGTCAATGGCCTTGGCAACCCATACTTTACTGAATGTACTGTTTTTTGAGTTATTGAACATCTATTGATAAATTGCTCACAAATATATACTTAGTTTAGAATATGAAAAATCTGACCATATTGCTTTCTTTTTTCTGTTAGACTTCAATCTAGTATTGCTCTTTCTGATGGAATTGAAAATGAAAAGTTGTTTACTTGACAAATATAATTTAGAATGATGATACTCTAAAATTGTAGGTGAAATCCACTGCAGAAAATGTGTCTACTTTATCATTTAGGGAGAGTTCCCTGTAAATTAATTTTTATATTTGAGCAGTTTATCCTTTATATTTTTAAAAGAATTAATTAATATTTGGTTTTAAGAAAAAATGTGTTAGAAACATTTTTGGAGCCATTAACATGTAATTATAGCCTTAAGTCCTTAGTGTTAAGACTTTTGTCTAAAAATTATTGCAGCTGAATGAAGCAAATTATTTAGGAACATAATCTATATGAATTTTTATAAAACTGTGTATATTTAATGACTGTGTATGTATCTTATACCACTTTATTAAATAATAAAATTTATCTTAGCTCAAAAATGTTATAAAATAAAAAGTAATTTTTATACTGTTAAATGTATAAAATTTTCTTCTCCTTTTTTCTCTCCTTTTTCTCTTCTTACAGAATTACACAACTTTCTGGAAATTATTAAAAAACAACAGTTTGTTTACATTTAAGGCATCTATTTGAATGAAGACAAAATATATAACAGTTTGAATGTAAAGTTTTATGTTAGTTTTATAATATTTTTTTGCTCATAGGTATTTGTTCCATTAACTATTTTAGCTAAATGAAGGTGTGTGTGTGTGTGTGTGTAAATAATATGATCGATTTTTTAAGAAGCAGAATGCAATTATAGCTTTTTGGTAATGAGTAGATATTGAATATAATATAATTTTTGGCCTTTTTAAAGTTTTTTGTTGCCACCAGATTTTTTAAGGGCATAATAATTACCACTGATTTTTACAGTTTAAGATTGGTTTTACTGTGGCCTAAAATGACCAGTATTTGAGTGTGAGATGCAGGATGTGAAAAGATGGTTGCACGGGCAATGGCATACTCCAAGTGACAGATGAAATTCTTCAAAGTCTGGTACATTTTATGTCACACTGGCATAAAAGTTACAATGGAATGTTACTTAATCAAAGATTTAGGTTTATATCCAGGCTCCATATTCTGTTACTTCCTAGCCGAGTAAGTGTGAACAAGTCATATAATTTCTCTGAAACTGTTTTTGTATCTGAAAACCATACTAATGACAACTTATATGGGGTTGTTTTAAAACACATTAAGAAAATTAAAGTGCTTCACAAATTCAACAGCACTTTACATAATTAAAACTTAATTATCCAACAGTTCACTTTTGCGATTTTTAATATTTCCAATTTGGAATATGCATGTTTTTTGTTTAAATCTCATTTCTTTAACATCTATGGATGACAGAAAAACATAGCTTAGTATAACAATTTATTATTTCAAAAATACTTATTGAGAATGTGCTAAACAGAATTGCATTTTGGAAGGAAGTGTGAGTGGCACAGTAATGTACAACCGTAATTTGTGTGTTAGAAAGGAAAACAAATATGCTGGACGTGTCCGAACTGGGGGGCCGACAGGGTCTCAGAGGCCTGGCAAACGTGTGTCCAGGTAACACAGCAGCTCACTTTCCTGAGGGTGTCTAAAGAGAAGTGGGATGAAAAACTGGAAGTTCGGGACTCATCTTTCAGTACTTTTGGAAAATAGATTCATAATGTTTTATCTAATTTAAACTCAGTTTACCAGAACAGTATACAACCCAAGGAATACATTAAATAGGACATTATTATTTAAGATAAACTTCATCAAAAGCAATACTCATATTAATAATTAAAACATAAATACAAAAATGTAACAAATCATTGCTACATACTAGATTTATATATCTTAATCCTAGATCCTGAAGGAGTTTTTGAAATATAAATAGTATATATTGGTTTATTTAAAAAATCACATCTTCTGTATTAATGAATTATTTTCAGAAGTCTATAAGCCTGTATTAATTATATAATTTTGATAGGGTGTCTTTCCAACGAAATGATTAAACTTAAGATTAGTCTCTGATGCTGAAGCTACTACCAAATCCATATATGTAAAAAATTTCACAGAAAATAGGTATCTGCTACTAGAATGACCTTTTAAAAAACCCAAACAGAACTTTTGTCTAAACCCCTTTAATGGGTAGTTTCCGGTGGCCTTCAGAAAAAACAAACACGTGAACAAGCAAGTGACTTCCCTGGCAAGACACCCGGAGTAGCGGTGGCCTGGAGTTCCCTTTCCTCTCCGGGCTCATCTACAGTCAGGTGGGATCAGGACCCTTTCCCACCGTTGCAAACCAGCCTGTGAATATCCGTTTCCCTCAGCGCGCTTGCCGTGGATTGTTGTGATTGCTCAGTGTCCTGTCCCTTACGCAGACTGCGGACTCCGGAGGGCAGGGATACGTTTTTGTTTCTATCTCCAGTGCGTAGTGTCTGGAACATGATTAATAAATAAAACCAACATCTCCCAAAGCCCAATTGGAGGGCTTTTTACAGGTATGGTACTAACTCTGTGAAGTTCTCCAGATGTTTAAATAATAATAGCATGAATTGTTCATTACTTGCTTTAAAAAAAATGTTGAGTATTAGGCTGAGAAAATGACTTAGAGAGTGTGTGGCCACTGTTTCCTGGGATGAGACCCAAAGAAAGTAGCCCAGGTGAACTGGGATGAAAAGACAGATTTTTGAATATACTGTAGCATAATGATAGCTGTAGTACAAATACAGCACTAATGATTTAAGTGCAAAGCAGAATGTCTTCCAACACCTTTATGACTCTCTGAGTGTCAAACTCCTCTTTGCCCCACACAGACATGCATAAGACTCAATCTACTATTTGGAAAATGCCCAGTGTTAAAGAAACTATTTGGAGGATTGGTTTCAGGTCAGACTTATTTAAATCAAAGAGTGCCAGTTTCCTTCATGGCAAACAGCACAATAAACCCCTCTGCAAAAGGAATAAAGACTGCTGAGAAATAATTGATGATGCTTTTAATGTCAATAAATGTCATTCTCTGTATCAGTATTGTGAGAGTTTCCTTTTCACAAATGGAAAAGGGATTTTATAAACTCTCCTGTGAAAGGATGGGGATTTAGAGTTGGTACTAGTTGACTCTGTAATAAAACAAATCTCTCCTTCAAGTTCTTCTTGAAGTGAAGAAGGGCACTTGAACTTTTCATTTGGTAATATGTGGATTATAGATATCCCTCTGTACCACTAAGATGTATATCATCTTCTTTGCTATTTTTAAAAATATCCTACTGGGAGAAGAAAGGAAGTAGAAAGAATGGAGAAATTGCCTTTTGGCTTCATTAGACATTGCTTGATTAAAGGTTTGGAAGCTGCCATGAAAATACATTTAGTTTTCTGACAATCGTGTAAATGAAGTTCAACAAGTATACACCAGAGTACTGATCAGATATTTGGGAGGAAGGTTTTATACAGCTGGCAGATTCTGCCAATGAATCCTGGATTGACACACTATTTAATCTGGCTTTTCTTTATATTTGGCAGGTCAAAAGCAGCCAATAGCATGAGGTCAGAGATGGCATTTTTTGGCACGTTACGTTCATTATAGTTTGTGACATATTCTAGCTTAAAATATTATGACACTCAATGTACATTTATTTATAAAAAATGATTGGTCTCTATGTTGCAAGGTTATAATGTTAAATGGTATTTGTGAAAGAAAAAAAAATGCCCTTGTGTCAATTCATTAATTGTTTGGCTAAAGCTTATTCCTTTATTATTATTCTTTTATTTTTAAAAAATATTTTATTTATTTATTTATTTTTAGAGAGAGGGGAAGGGAAGGACAAAGAGAAGCAGAGAAACATTAATATGTGGTTGCCCCCGACTGGGAAACTGACCTGCAAACCAGGCATGTGCCCTGACTGGGAATCAAACCGGCAACCCTTTGGTTTGCAGGTCCACGCTCAATCCACTGAGCTACACCAACCAGACAGGGCTATTTTATTTTTTAACTGAAAATTTTATGCAGTGAAAATTATTCTAGTTAGCTTCCTAGGTAGCTGCCAAAACCAAATAATTACATTAAACTCACAGTGCATTCTTTTATATATTCAAAGAACATGAAGAACACAGAGAAGATAGATTTGAGTTTCTTTTTTAATGAAACATAACTGTAAGAATGCCCATAATGAAACCAGGTTCATAACTGATAGGAAAGAATGATATGTATTAACTTTCATATCCAAGAAACAATTTATACATTTGTGTATGTATTGTTTTAACAGTTTGGTCTTCTGGGTTTCCAGGGACTAAAGGTATACACACCAACAAAACAATTATATGCAAATAATCTAATTTACATAATTCAATTAAAATGCATAGTTTGAGTAATTATTTTCTATTGAATGAAAATTAAAAAAATAAATAACACATCTTAGAATACTTGTTAGCAAAACCATTCAAATATTAAAATATATAGCATTAAAATAGCAAGTAAATTAATTAATTATTGACTCCCTACAAATCTTGAGCTTTGGGATCTCTGAAAGATTGCTGGGAAACTGCTTGCCAAAGTGTACAGTCTACCTCACACCAGAGCTATTTCATGTGTCCTTTCCCCAGGACTGATAAAGACAAGATGATATTTACATGCTTACACCTAGACAATATAAGCCCAGAAATTTAAGGAGTAATTAAATTGGTGATTCATTAACTACCACATTACACTTAGTTTTTTTTTTTTTTTCTTTTTTTCTTTTTTTTTTTTTTAAGATTTTATTTATTTTTAGAGAGAGGAGAAAGGAGGGAGAAAGAGCAATGTATGGTTGCCTCTCACATGGCCCTCACTGGGGACCTGGCCCACAACCCAGGCATGTGCCCCAACTGGGAATTGAACCGGGACCCTCTGGTTCCCAGCCCACACTCAATCCACCGAGCTGAGCCAGCCGGGAGTTTTTTTTTCTTATATTTTAAAATCTAAGAATTTTAGCTTGTAAAACCTGCATATTTCAGATTTTGTTAAGGTTTTTTGGGGAGATGGTTATCAGGTTTTGCATTATACCTGATTAAAATTACATAAAATATATATAGGGAGAGTTTTCTTTTCTATATAAGTGAAACATTGTATTTCCTGTGTGTTTCATGGTACAATTATGTGGCATGACTTTTACAATAAAAATTTGCTTTTTAAATTTAATTATTAGTAGACAATTTATGAACCGGTATTTCCTTTAGGTAATTATAGGGATTCAATCAATGTGATTAATTTTGAATGCTTTCAAAATATTTATTTTATTAACAGATCAATTTTTTCCACCCAGAAGCCAATAAGTGCCTAGTTCTGATTTTTGGCTGCGTAAGAATGGCTACCAGATCTTATTCAGTGACTTTGTCTGGAGCAAACCTGAGTTTAACAAGAATGAAATACCCTAGGCTACTTTCCGTGTTTTCCTTTCAATGCCCTTTTTAGGCACTTAAGGGGAGGTTTTAGGAATGTGTGATTTGGCACAAAATGTTTCACAAAGCATGTACCTGCAAGCATGCACCTGACTCCTCTCTTGAGACACTCTTTTAGGTTTTAAAAAACAGTTCCACACACTTTAAATCATTATAAATAACAATCATGTAGAAATATTACTTCTTATTTTACACAGGTGTATGTTTAGACCCACACAAAATCCACCAACCAGCATGTGGCAAAGCTGTGCAAAAACTAGAACTCAGATCTTACCATCCCCAAGCCATTTAGCTACATTATTATACTCGTATTATAACTTGCCAGAGAAAATATGTTAATATTTAATAAAATGTAGTATCATAACAATAAAGCATAGTCAGAGTTTTGTGTTTTAACAAACACCTCAGAAGTGAAAGAATCGTGAGTGGTATCCTCTGTCCGTACTAGCTAGAACACCGTGGGAGGCTAAAAACTTGTTCTAATAATAGTTTTTGCACTAAAAATATCTTTTGGAATTATTATATTGGAATTGTCTATAAAGCCTATTTCATTTTCTTTTAGACTCAGTGCTTTTGAATTTTGATTTCTAAAGTATAAGTTTGATTTTTAACATAATCAGAAACCATATAGATGTAAGATCTGTGAATGAAGTGATAGATTAAACTTTTGTTATTTTGGTTTTGACTTTCAAATTTTGAACTTGATTTCTGGTGACAGGTTGTATCTAAAGTAACTCTGAGAGAAATACTTTAAAATAGTTTTCTTAATAGCATCAGTAGAATATTAAGCATTTTATTGAGGCCCACCCTAAAGAATAGCCTTATTTGGATTCTTTAGGACTGGAAGAGTCATCCAGAATCTATTTTATCTGGATATATATAATGTGTTTTATATCTAAATATGTATGACATATGCAGAGAATGCCTAACATATGCTTTATATCAAAATATGTATAACATATGCAGAGAGATAGATATACACATCTTGTATTCTAAATTTATGAAATGCGATTGTGGCCAATTTTAGTTCAAATTATACAGATCACCTATGTAACTTATTATGTGTTACCTAGACTTCTCCCAATGGATGGATTTATGTTACTTGGTGAATCATGATGAAATGACATTTGAGAGAGCCCACTTGCCAGTCTAAGCTGTCAGAAGGGTCCCGCCTGGCTGTGGTCCAGATCATCAGAGCCACTGCCACTGTCTGAGAATGAATCAGTCTTCACTATGCTTTGTTCCTTAAGGTGCAAATCTGCAGCCCATTAGCACACCTATTCCTACTTTTCTCCCCAAAGTCACAAGCCAAATGCCTCCCTGCTTACCCCCCACCCCCTGAAAAAAAGGAAGGAAGAAAAAGAAAGGAGAAAAAAAAAAAGTAAGTTAGGAAGTTCCATTAGGATAAGTGCAATTTAAAAACAAATTTGCCTATGGAATTTACTTTTATTGGTAATTTCCTTCCTCCTTCCCTCCCTCCCTTCTTCTCTCCCTTTCTTGCTCCATTCCTCCCTCCCTCCCTTTCTCCCTTCCTGGCTGCCTTCATCCTTGAGTCCCCCTGCTCTCAAAGCAAAAAAATAGGCAGAAATATGTGGATGGTGGGGCAGTGGATGCTTATAAAAGGAGGGTTGTTACATTGGCAAAAGCTTACAAACACTCAAAATCAATCTCTAGCTATTGGTCTAATTTTATTGTTATCTTAAAGAATCATTTAAAAAGCTTGGTTATTATCATCAGGGTTTCTCTTCTCTGTTTTGAAAGGTGAAAGGTTAATGACTTTTAGTGAGGTATGCAGTTTTCTTTCATTTTTTCACTTACAATTATCTTCACTTGTTTCAAAATGCAACACAACCTCCAAAATGTATTGTAGTCATTCATTATTTCTGTCAATTAAAGTTTCTAAATCACGGATTTAAAATGAACCGCGAATAAGCATTAATTGATTTCAATCACTGAATACCCATTCCCGGAAGGAATGAATGGGGCAGATTTACTTTTGAAAATCTGTTTTCCATGGCAGCTGGAGCAGAGGCTCAGCAGATGCTAGCTACTGAACAGCTGGTATTCACTTTGGAAACTGACTCTGGATGTCGGTGTGGTGTTTCTCCATGGAATGAAGTGTTTGACAGAGCAGCGTTGATGCTAATGGACTTTTGACTGAAGCAATCACAACTTCAGAGAGCACTTGTGTTCTCTAAGCACTCAGCGTGATGTCTAGGTCATCTGCTATTTCAAGGCAAAGTCTTTTATCATTTATCAACAACAGACTCTTACCCTTCCCTCAAGGTTTTCATAGGTAGATCCAATTTTAGATAATGCCAAGCAAAGTGTCTTTAAATTTATGGTAAAAATGTAATCGTCTCATCAAAGTAATGTTTGCAACTGTAGAAATTCCTTATTAGAATAATTATGGTTAACATTGTACATATTTGCCTTGTTTATGCAATTAAAATGAATTTCTTTTATATATCAACTGTGCATTAATTTTCTCATGTGCCAGGCTCTATTAAAATTGATGTCTCTGACACTTCAAATCCAGGTTACTCTCCCCCAAGTGGTGTATAATGAGATTGCTGCCATAGAAACTTTGCAATTGTTGACATATTTTTTACTATTGGAAACCAAAATGCTATGGAAAATTTAGAATTTTAAAATTATCTGGAAACAGAACAAATTTTGTGGGATAGTATATTATTCTTTTATCTGAACTAGAACACGCTAGGGATTAATTATTTTGAAAATCGAGGAAAGAGGCTTATTGGTAGTATGGTACCATTTGGGATCTAAGGCTGAGAGTGAAGGCTAAGAGAAGAATTGGTCGGGGAAATGCAATTTGCCAATAGAAATCCAGTGCCAGGAAATCTCCATGAGTATTGATTTTATTTGAGATTGTTCATACTTCAAATAGCATGAAAAATGTGTGCCACAGGGATAAATAAGCTTGCTAAGTAAAAATATGGGAAAGGTAGACTGCCTATCTTTAAACTATCAACTAACTATCACATTTCTGTTTGAGATTTAAGTAAAAGATATTTTATCCTCTAAATCATGTTAACATTGTAATCATATCTCAGCCTATAGTGTTAAATATGGGCCAGAGAATAAAATGGTTGGGTAGGTTCACGGAGCTGTGCTGCCTTACGGTCACCATTCTAAATGGCTGTTGCCAAGTAGATCACAAACTCTGAAGGTGAAGCCGGGTGGGATGGTGGCCACCAAAGGAAAAATGTGGATTATAATATCTCAATAAGGTTAAATTAATTTGGTTTTTCAGTGCGTTACTGTTAAATAGAGTTTTCCTCCATTATAGATTTAGCACATGACAAAATATACACTATGCACTGGTTATCATCTTGTGTTTTTCTTATTTTTATTCTATATGAATAAAGGTTTTAGGCAGAAGTACAATAAATTATTGCCTGAGAGCTAGTTGTCTGCTCACTTATTAAAGAATCATCCATAATGGCAAGAGTCAATGCTATATATTTAGAGGAGGGAATGAGTTCTAATTAAAGATGGTCTTCTTGAATTAACAGAAATGAATTGAAATTTTTGGAATTATGTGTCTTTTGAAAATTATCAGTAGTACTGCTTACAATACATTTCTGCTTTGTTTGTCCATTAAGCTATGACTTAATCTATTTAGATTGTTCAGAACAATATGAAGCACCAAATAATTAAGGTTGACTTAACCTTAAGGTTCACGGCATAATTAATTAATATCAGTATCTTATTCATTTACTTATTCTAGCTCTACTTCTCTGAGTAAAAATCACATAAAGAGAAATTTTATTAATTTTATTAATTTTGTCCTTGTTAAAGACAATTTTACTTTTTAAATGTAGAATTCATATTTTATTTGATCTGTGTTTAGTCTTTTAATGGGTTCTCAAATGTTAAAAGATGAATACATATTTGAGTATTTTATGATATAAGTAAACTATATTCTCTAGCTGAAAAGAAATTAAAGATCCATTTTAGAATTCTGAAATTAAAGTTTCCCGTAATATGTACTTCTAAATAATTCTTTAAATTATAGCATAGTTTAGCAATTCAAATAGTCTTTTCAAATGCATCAATGCACTCTGACTATTGTAATAATTTTCTTGAATATTTACAAATGCATTTGCTTTATAGAAAATATAACATAAGACTTAGATTCAATGATACCTAAGTATATGCGGCATTCTTGATTGTGTCCTTGAAAGTACTGAAAATGTTTATTTAAAGCACATTTTCTGGATCTGACCTCAAGCAAACTTCCTGCTTTTCCTACCTTTTGGCGGGTTGGTAGAGGAATATGGACGGGCAAAGAATAACTGTGTTCTTAATTTGCTAATGTTTTTAGAGGACTGTGAATAGGAGCAAGATGTTCTCAAGCTTATCTGTTTTCTTCCAAAACATTAAAAAATAGAGACTTTAGACAAGACAAAATATTAGATTTTGCTGCTTCATTTTCAGAGGAGATTTGTAAGAAGAAACAGTGACACCTTGTAATTTATTCTTAAGACAAGACTGTAAAAAGAACAAGAAGTACAAAAACGCAATCTGTTGTTACATTGTTTACATTTGCATCACGATGTCTTCTTTATTCTGAATGTCCTATTCGAGTACTTCAAAGCAGGGATAGAGAAGCTTCATAAAGATTTACAGAGTAACTTCAACAAGGTAACTTCTTAATTTAATGGTAATTATATGGTTTTAAAGTGTACTTTCTTTTTGCGGTTTATTTTCTCAATCAATAGCTCTGTGTATGCTAGCATTAAGTCATTTTGCTATTCTCAACATGCATACTGGCTTACTTAAGTGTTGAAATATGGAGATCTATTTAGCTCCATATTTAGTGCCTTTAAAATAGAAAAGCACCAGATATCATTTTCCAAATACTTTTTAAAATTAGTAATCGATCCTTAAAATGTTAATTGCTAACCCAAAAATCCAAATGGTATGTTAAATTACACTGTCACTTTCCTTTTTTGCACGATGCATTATAAAATAAATGGAGTGCTGTTTAAAAAAAAATAAATTCTAACAAAGTCAATTGCCTTGCTCATGTTTGAAATAGATCAAAAGCATTTGACTGAAACATCATAGATCCACATCATTTTAAAAGGAAGAAAGAACCTTAAAAATAAGTTGTTTGCACTGATTATTTTTTTCAAGCAGATATGTTTGAAGTTTTTCTAATGAAATGGCCCCTGTTTTGACATAACGAGTAAGAGATCATTCTTTTCCTCGAAGTGTTGCATTCCAATAGAGGAACTGCCAGCATCGACCCTAGTTTTGTGCAAGGCAAAATAGATACAGTAGGATTCTTTGGAAAATATATGTTTTTTTCTAATGATAATCACAGCAAACGGTGGATGGGGACGATCTAATGCTCTGTCCAAACATGCACATAAAAATTGATAAAGATCAATAACTGTAGTCACTTTATCAGAATTTTTAAAAAGAGAAGTTTGTTTGTTTAGTGCAACTTTATAAGGCCTCTGTGAAATAGGTAACACAACGGTGACGCATTTAACAGTAAATGAGAGAGTGAAAATATTTAGTTTCATAGCCAGGAATCAGGGGCTGAATTCTGTGGTCAGGGACACGAGGCCTGTGGTTTATTTATCAGAACAAATGGATTATACGGTACAGACAAATGGTTACAGGATAATTAATATCATATTGGAAGATAAGAATTGGTACAAAGGGACCGACCTCTGTAGAGTGCACATTATTTTGGGAACATGTGAAAAATGGAAATAATTGCTTTGCTTTGCTTCCCATAGTATGTCTCAGAACATTCTACTTTCCCCTTGTCTTACTTTAAAGTCTCTTGGCCTTGCCTGTAAAAAGGAAGAAATGATTTCATGGGTGAACACTCTCTGGTATCTAGTGCCAGTGCATTACAGAGCAATGTTGGGTTCTTTGATTGGCCTGCTGCTTTCCCACAGGATTAGGGCATTTCTCCTTTAACATGTTCTTCATGCAGTGTAGTTGGCAATGTCCGGCCTCCCGATGCAGGATAGCATGGCTAGAATGAAGTAAAATAAGTTTGTAGAATTCTGTGAATTTCTCTAAAAGGAGATGTAAGTATAATACAAGTGTTATTTATTGGGAGTTAGAAGGAGTGAGTCTGGCACAGGAAAGATAGTTAAGGGGATGAAAATCTGGCACCTACACTGCATTCCAGTTAGCGTCACCTTGGTTTTTACAATGGCTGATGCATGGATCTACTCACCAGTCACTGGCTGGAACTACAAACTAATTTCATATTGGGTCTTGAGTGATCTGGACATAATAGACTATTTCTTTTTCTGGGAGTTGGATTTTAATCCAGAGAGGCTACATGCTGTAATTTAGCAACAAACCTCTGAGATGCTAATCTACTTGTAAAAATGACCAAATTGTATACGATTGGACGCACACCATTGCATATATTAAGTATTAGATGTTAATAACATTGGCTAAGCTTCATTCCAATTTAAATAAAATACATGTTGAAAGAGATATTTTCTGATTTCAAAAGGGGTTAATTTAAAAATTGAGTGAACTTCAAAGCCACTGAAGTATAGTTTAATACCTGGAGACAATAATTAATTAACTAAGACCGGTAATCCCCCTATGAATACTCCCACAATATTTTAGTCATTGGTTACAACAGACTCATTTCTATGGTCACCTTAGTTGTCGCTTTCTTCATAAGTATAATGAAACGAAACATTTAATTAGAGGACACACACATACATACATACACATGCTGTGGCTAAGCGGTTATTTACTTAAACTATACCATTTTTTTTAAGTAGTTAATGAATATTAGGGAACTATAAATTAGGGAGTCTATAGAACTACTTACTTCCTTGAAATCAATTTACCCTGCAGTAATGGCATATCACAGGTTTTATTAAAGGACTTTTTAAAACTACAAGTTGCCAAAGAGTATGTTGTAGCATAATACACATTTGCCAACTAATATCCCTGTGCATTGCTTCACATCTCACTAAAATATATATATACATATATATATTTCATTGCAAATAGGTTCTAAAATATAGGGGTCCATCTGCTGATTTTAAAAAGACTTTTAATATATGCTTAGTGCATGCAATTTTTTCTGTTTTCTCTGAACAGAAGGCTGTTTTTCTATTTCAGTCAACATTTTGCTTGAAATTAACACATTGCTTACCTAACCGTAGTACCTAAAGTGTGGCTAATTTGGTCAATTCACATAAATGCTATAAATATTCATTGTACTTTAGCAGCATTTAGGGGTATGTAGGGTGGAAGAAATATAGCATTCAAGGGTATCTTTATTAACATTTTTTCTGGAATTGTCTTCTCCTGTTTTCAATTATCACTTGAATTATAAAATCACAAAATCTTAGCACTGGAAGGGAACTTATAAGAAAAAATATTATTACAAAATATTTATTATAAAATAATTGAGTATGTTTAGTTACATTTGTATTTAGTTCTTAATATATGTTGAGAATCATCCACATTTAAAGATGGAGAGCCTAAATCCCAGAGAAGTGAATTGATTATTTTCTAGAAAACAAATTATCAAAATTAAGGCAAAATTAATTTATCTTAAAGGTTAGTGTAGTTTATTTTAAATTTATAATATATTGACTAATAATAGTATAATCTAAAGTAAGCATGTTGAATGAGATGTTTTGAATCTACTTTTTGTGCCTATTGGACTGATTCTTTCTGTAAACAGCCCTGTTGCTTAAGTTCAATTTAAATACTTAAGTATTTTACAACTGTACAAGGTTAAGTGGTCCCTCATACTTGCATCATTTGTGCCCACCTTATGCATTACCTTAGTTTTTCTTTGTGGGTCCCAAGTAAAGCTGAGCTGAATGTTGAAGCCAGCTTCAAAGATGCAGCCATAATTAATGAAACACCAGCCCAACAGCCAAAAAGTATTGCAAAGGAGTTTAAATCATTACCTAAGCCTCTCAGAAAGCTTACAGAAGATTTGCCTTGCATGCACCACATCTTCTCGAGACGGACTTTTTAATTCCTCTTCCTCCTTTTGTAGAAATTGATCACTTGTGCCACACCTGCTCTGTAACTCTCCTTTTCTGTGCTAAACTGTCCGAACTGTTTTCATCTTCAGTCCAGCAACATCCAGGTGTAGTTTTTCCACAAATCCCTGTACTGCCAGCACACATCAAAGGCAGACGCCTTCCTGGATGTCTGCTTTACACCCTCCTGCAGCTCTGTTCTGCGTTGACTACCTTGCCTTTCTGGCCTTTCCAGTTGTACGGTTCACACATTCGGTGGTTGTGTGATAGGGACGGTAGAGAGAGGGGTGCATTTTTAACACTATATTGTATCATGGTTTTTCCTGTTACATTTCTTCCCTTGGCTTTTGCAAAAGGTTCTTGACTTAAAAAGAGAATGATCTACCCTGACTAGTCATTTACTGTATTCAATTTGTTACATCAAAATTGGATGAAGGACAATTTTATGTAACAGCCTATGCGAGGTATCATTTCATATATTTTTGGGTCAGTAAAACTGATCCCATCCTCAGAGAGATTAATAAGCTGCTGACTAGAGACTGGGAAAAGAAAGAGGAGGATAAATTGACCTGGTTTTCATGATTTCCTAAGGAATGATAAGATTTGTAATATAATTAGCAATAGTACGAGTTTTAAGTGATATAGGAAAAATGTAGACAGTGACAAAATGAAGAGGGCATTCAGAGTAGTTCTAATTTGGAAGAGGAAAAATTCTGAGTTATGCCTGACTTTTCAGTTCATACTTTTATGAAGCTGTAAAACACAGGATTTGGATACAGTGAAAAAACAGACTTGCCCATAGGAAAGCACATGTGGTTTATGTAAATGGCCGGCGTGCTTTTATGTGACTTTAGTGTTATCAGAATTTAGTATTATTATAGTTAACTTCACAACTGCACCTTCTTATATATATTTTAAAAATAAATATAGAAACTTTATTATGATGACTTTAGTAGGAAAATCATCTATGTTCAGAAATGTTTGAGGAAAACTCAGTATAAAAACTATTGTTTCAGAATAAAAACTATTGTTAATACTTGTTTTAGTGGAAAACTTAATATTTACCGTCTCACATATACAGAGCTATGCATATGTAGAGATTTTTTTACTGAACTTTTATGTTTAAACCCTTTAAGCCTGTAGAATATATAAAAACCCCATGCAGAAAAAGTATAGGACTCTATATAAATTTACCCCACCTGTCAAAAGGGTCAGGTTGAAGTTTTAAATTTAATTTATGGTTGTTTATGCTTCTGTACCTAAAGCATATCAGACTTTTCTTCTTGTATTTATGTCCACCATATCTATTATTTTCTAAAAGTTATTTCCTTCTGAGATACTTTCTGACAAAGTTATGGACTTAAGAACAACATTGAGAAAAGTACCCAAGTACTTATCACAGTATAACAGAGTAGGCAAATAGCTGCTATGCATAATTTACAGGACAATACTAAAACATCAAAATAAAAATCAAAAGAATGAAACTGTGAATAAAACTAGCATTTTCAATATTCTGGCTTAGTTACCAGCTAGAAAGTATTTATTTTTTTAAGCAATTACTAAAAATTTATTAAGTAACAGCCAATATATACTGGGAAATTTCTCATAAGATAAGGAACCTAAAGATCAGCTACTGCTAAAAGAAAATTTTATTTGCAATGTCATATGCAAAGGACATTCCGTCATCACGCAAAACAAAACACCTGGAAGAAACCAGTCTAGAGACAGCCCTGGGCTCAATGACAACCCACATTCTTTTTTCAGATTCTCTGGCACCCTCAATATTGTTTTTTTTTTTTTTTTTTAAAGATTTTATTTTATTTTTAGAGAGGAAGGGAAGGAGTGTCGCAGATTTCAACCTGCAAAATCCGTGGGGGGGACCGCCCCAATCTCGTGAATCAATCTTACCCAGAGACACTCTTGGAGATAAGAATCCGGCTGCCATGGCTCTTTTCCTCCACCTCCATCTTGGGAAAAAGACCTCGTGGGTAGCTTAGCCAGAGGTTTTATTAGAGGCTTTAGGACATATTTACATTGGATTGATTATTCATGGGATTATACAGGACAGGGATAGGTTTACTCATTAGCAGAGCATTAGGATGTAAATTCAGGTCCAGTGGCAGACAGGACCAGGGTAATGTAATAAGCAGGGCTCAGCAAGCCAGAATTTTTTAAGATACATCTTTGTCAAATTCCTATTAGAGAATTCCTATTCCACAGACATGATCCACACTTGTTCACACGGGAATCACACGGAGCTGTGCTCAAAACGCATAAGTTCTGGAACACACGTGTTTACACGTGTGTGGAAAGAATCCCCACAAAGGAGAAAGGGAGAGAAACATCAAATATCAATGTATGGTTGCCTCTCACGCGCCCCCAACTGGGGACCTGGCCTGCAACCCAGGCATGTGCCCTGATTGGATATCGAACCAGTGACTCTTTGGTTGGCAGGCCAGTCCTCAATCCACTGAGCCACACCAGCCGGGACAATATTGGTTTTGTTCTTGCATTTTAACGCTGGAAGTAGGTGGTTGTCACAGCCCTAGATATTCTCTCTATTCAGTGCAGGAAAAGAGGAAGAAAAATGGCAGAAGACATTCCTGAGAGTGGCTTTCATCATTTATTGTGGAAGGAAAAAAAAATCTAGAATTTTCCAGCAGTCTTGTGCTAACATTTCATTGGTGAAAATTAGGTCATGTGCTCATTCCTAGTTTCAAGAGAGACTGAGAAGAGAGTTTCTCAAAGGCTGGAGTGTGCTAGGTATGCCTGACTTAGACCAATTACTTTTCTTTTGGTTTTAATGCATTGTCTTCCTGAACAAAAGCAGAGTTGTAATTTAGAGGAAAAAGCATCTAAGGTGGGCACTGGTGGCGTGTGGTAGGGCAGTGAATTGACTAATGGCTAGTGTCTTTTGTATAGAGATAGAAGTACAACCATGTCCTCACAGTTAAATTGCAGAGATGGGTTCTGCATCTAAGCCTTTAGATTGAAATCCAAATATTGTTTCCATACCACCTATGAAGTTTTGAAGAAGAGCTTGCCAGTTTTTTCTCCATGGAATTATTTTCAGAGTACTTAACTATGCTTTTCAAACGTCTTGGTTTTAGTTCTCAGTTAGCTTCCAAAGCACAAAAACAAATTAAACCAACTTTGTTCTTATTATATGAGATGTATGAACAGAGAAGAACAAGATCCACTCATAGCACCTATTACATTGTAAACTGGCTTTAAAATGTAAATACTTTTGCCAAATTCTAAAAACTCAACTTACTTCTGAAGAATAGAAATGTTATTGTAGATAAATATTGTGACATTTATACTTCATTCTAAGATGAGCAATCTTCTTATTCAATTCTTTGCTTAAAGAGCAAGTAATTACAGAAGATACTCCAGGTAGTTAAGGCAGATATTATCAACATAGTGGGTAATAAATAAATAAATAAATAAATAATCAATGGGAGAGATATTTAAGGGAATTCATATAGAATTTTTGGCTTCATCTATGAAGTTATAATAATTACATCTTGTAATTAAGGGAGACCTGTTGAAATAAAATCGAAATTTTTATTCTTAAATTAAAAATATATTAAGTTAAAATTTAGCATATCCTTATATTTCTCTAGCTTCTAGTATCAGTGCATGTTGCCCCAAAATGAAATGTAGTAATAGAAACCATATATCCACTTAAATTCTTTAAAGTATAAATTTTTATATGATGAAATTCCCCTGTAGTCTAAGAAAAATTAGGAACAAGCATACCAAGTGGATAATACTTTGCATTTTTAGTTCATTTTTCATTAAGGTAACTTGCATATTCTGGTTTCAGTTTCATATTATTCATACAAACAATTCACATACTTGGTTGAAAATGTGAAAATAATTGGAAGATTATTTGAATTGTTTTTATTTCCAGTGTTGACTATATCACCTGCAAAAGAAAAAAACTCTTCAATAACATGGGAAACATTAGGTTCTCATTATTTTTCCTAGGTATAATTATTTTAATCTCTGTACCCACAATATATTTTTTATGGTTTACAATTGGAGAATCAGCATGGTATAGCGGAGAGAGTATGGAGTTTGAGATAGAAAAGGCTTTGTTCTGAGAGATCTGAGCCTGATTTTCATCTGTAAAATGATAGTGATGATAGCTCAGTTACAAGGCTGCTGTGAAGATTAGATATAACACAGGTAAGGAGTATAGGTCTCATCTTTGTAACAACTTTAAACTGAGATATTGTCAGTACTATTTATAGGTGAGAAAACTGAGACTCAGAACTATATATGTATAAATGTTGTATTTAAACAATAACTTGATTCAAGGCATTTTTAAATAACATTTTCAACTTTGCCTTGTTTCTGATATAAATTTTTTGATAAGTGGTTAACAAAACCATGCTTCTATTACTTTTCATATAATACAAAAAGAAAACTTGTTCATATTTACCTACTTTCTCATTATCCATATAGATGGAAAATGTACCTAGCACTTTGCTTTGTGTGACAGTAACTCATAAATGAAGATGTTGGATGTCTGATGAATGCAGTCATGTGATGTGCCACTAAGAACACACTTGACTATGAGGGGTTGGGAAAAAAAATAAATAAAACTCAAAATGCAAAAACCAAAAACCACACCAAAACCCAAGTCATAAAACAAAACCACCTTTTCCAAAAAAATAGAAATGATAGATAAATATAAACCTTACTGTATAGTATTGATAATTCATTTGATAAATAGCTGACATTTAAAAAAACATTCTTGACCATAAATATATATTCTACCTTATTATACATGTTTGATCCATCTTAAAGACTTGCTTTTTCAACTACCCAGTTAAATTGAAATTTATCTTAATCAGATCAACATGTCACACTACTCAGAGATCATTTCCCTACTGCCCATAGAGTGACACCTCACACTTCAGATGCATCATAATTTCTCCTCAACCCATCATTTTTCCCCTATCTAGAACCATAATTGTTCATGAACTATATGCTCCTGTCATGTGCTTTTCTTTTTCTCTCCAAAGTATTTGAAATGTAAACCCTGGCCTGTTTGTTCTCTCTGTTCCTGAAGCATAAAAGGGTACTCCCTATCTTTAAATACCAAGCCATCAAAACCCATTGAAACATTAAAAATTATTTTAATGTTTTAGATCTTTTAATCCTTTATCTTATAGAAATAAGATAATTAAAAACTAATGGGGGGAGTGATAGGGAAATTCAAACATTAAAGATTTTAGCCTTAATTGACAGGCTTAAGTGATTAAAGTGGAAACTAAAGAGTTAAAGAGTTTAGCTTTAATTAGTACACTTAATGACTAATGCATGTGAAGGCAGTTGTTCCAAAATTGTGTAGCTTTTGAATAAAGACTCCTCTCCTTTATCACCAAACCTTTGCCTCTGGATTTTGCCTGGACGATGGCGGTGGGCAGCAGGACCCCACTGCTGTTCAGTAATGTAACTGTTGCTTATATCTGCCTGGGACAGTTTTTCCCTTTAAAAGAATGTGAGCTCCATGCTCTGAGGATTTTTGTCCCTTGTGCTCTTGTTACAGAACTGACCTCAGTGGGCGGGGGGTGGTGGTGAATGATATAGTATTACCAAAAGGAACCCTCTTTTTCTCCAGGGGTTCCTCCCCTGTACTAGGTTCACTTTACCTGCCACTAGAGGAAAGACATCTCTCAATGCCAAAGACTGGTGGAAAGGAAAGGAATTATTTATTTAAAAGTTATACAGACTTGGAGTAATGACTTAATGTCTTCATTAAAATACTAAAGTTCTTTGGAATACCCACAAATGCACACAGTCCTTCCATCTCCACTTTACCCAGTCGGGGGTACCGTATCTCAGGAAAAAGAAGTAGAAGTTCATGTTTTAGGCAGCCCCTCAGTTCCAGCATCATCCACTGTGTTGCCACCATTATCTTCCCATGGTCCCAACCTTCCAAAGCTGCGTGGTCCCAACATACTCCGCCCAAGCTGCATGGTCCTCTCCTCTTGCCCAAGCCGAGGGGTCCCAACCCACTCTGCCAAAGCCAAGTGGTCCTCTCTTGGTATGGCTGCCGAGCCTGGGTTTAAATCCCCATGCCAATCTTCCTCTACAGCCCCATTTCTGACTCTTCCCACAATCAGTTATGCCTGCCAGCATTCCTGTATCCTTCCAGCTTTACTGGGCTGCCTTGGTAAGTCTGGGCAGGTGTGGTTCCATGGCATGGAGCCAATCATCTCCAAGCTCTCACACAGGCCCTGTAACCAGGGGGAGTTGCTTCCCAGTTGCATCCTGGGTTGAAGTCACTCCCATCCCTCTGGCTCAAAGCATGACCACAGCTATTTAACATATCTATGAAACCAGTTAAAGGTTACAGATATGTTAAATGACATGTCAGAAGTTAACTGCAAAGCTATTGCTATGCAAAACAGCTCTCAATGGTCCTGCTCCATGTGTCCCATCCCCCAGCTCAGACTGGTGGGGGTGAGGACATCATATATATACATATTTTTTTTTCTAATATTTCCTGGACATCCTGAGTTCTGGACCCCATTACAAATCCCTATTTGCAACCCCCTCCCCCCTGCCTTTGCTGCACCATGTTACATTCTTGTACTTACTAATGTATTCTTCATTGCCTAAACTAATGCTGGAACATAGCAGGTGCTGAGTTTTCTTTTTTTTTTTTTTTCAACTGTAATACTACATTTATGGATGTAAGTCAAATGATCTCTAAACAAATTCACTATAGGCATTATTTCACTACAATTGACATTTTAATAATGCTAATAAAATATTATTATTGATAGGCTATCTGGCCATCTGTGACTAACATTTTTTTAAGGATAGGGATAGTCCTAATTTGAAAGAATATTTAAAAAATTGATGGCTCAAGTACTAACTGAATCTAAGCAACAGTGTTTTTTAATTATACTTCACTACACTTCAACTGGTAGAGTTTTCACTCAAATCTATAGCTTATATTAGCCATCTCAATTATTCTAATTCCTCATATACTGTTTTTTTTTTTGTCATTTTGTTATTAATGTTTGAATACAGTTGTCTCCATTTTCCCACCCCCCACTTCCCACCCTCAATTCTATGCCCCTTTGGCTTTGTCCATGGGTCCTTTATACATGTTCATTAATGGTCCTTTCCCAACAAACTGACAGTAACCAGAGGAATTCCTCATACTGTTTATAATGCAAAACTCATCACAAGTCAAACAGTGTAATGAAACCAGCTAATAGTGCCAAATACAGTTGGGAATATTTGTTTAGGTCTGATTGCAGAAACAAAAATGTTCAGTCTAAATGTCTTTTTTGGTGAATTAGAACTAATGTAGGGGTCTATCCTTATCGTTTAACTATCAAACAGGTTAAATGATATCCTTGATGCAAAATTTAAAGGTGGGCAGTGATTCATTTTGTGCTGTGGAAGAGTTATATAAAATGTCTTAATTAATTTAAAATGTTAAGGCA
>PVJI01012014.1:0-53559 GCA_004026765.1 Micronycteris hirsuta | reverse complement strand
GTCACACCTGGTCCCCCATCACCACCAACACCAGAACAAGGAGAGAAATATCACCTCTGGCACAAAATGCAAGGGGTACTCTAAAAACCAAGGCACATAGTGTGCCCATGTAATATTTCTAAAAATCAAAACAATGCCCAGTCCAGAGTGAATGGAACAGCGAAGCTGCAAACAAAGACAGCGTCAGGGTTCTGACTCCTCGCGGCGGGCTTCGGTGTGGCCCAGCCCGGCCCTGCTTCAGACCCTGTCTTTTTTTGGACTTCTAATATTTTATTTATCCTAGATTTTATTGCATTAATTTTGATTTTTTAAAATATTGCATTAAGATATTTTCTTGATCTCTCAGTGTTTTTGGCACCTCCTTAAGTTTTGCATGCAAAGTGAGTGCTTCACTCGCTGCCATGGGCCTCCATCCCCTGGTCAGGGCTGCAGGAAAGCCCCCAGACAGGGGACCATACATGGGGGACAACCCCATGGACAGTGAAAGTAAAAGCTAATGTGCACACTGAGGTCTGCGGGCCAAACACGGCCCCAGCTCCCTCCCTTCCTCCCTCCCTCCCTGCTTTCCCTCCTTCTCAAGGGCCTACTATGTGCTGAGCGGTATTTGAGACTCAGGATAAAAGAGGCAAAGTTACACTTCCCTACCCACACAGAACCCACATCCTGGTTTGAGGAGAGAGACAATAAAATAAGCAAGAATCGGCAGAATGTGAATTGTGCACTGCTACGAGCTGAGGAAAAGAAACAACGAAGAAAAGGGATAGAACCAGGGAGCAGGTTTCAAGGTTCAGGCCAGGTAACCAAGGGTGAGGTCACTTCAATGTCCCTCCCACCCCAAGTAGAAGAATCTGTTACTTGACCCATTTTTCAGACGAGGAAACTAAGGCAGCTTGCCCAGGACATGGCAGAGCTGGGTTCTCAGCTTGGACAGCGCGGTGCCAGAGGGTGTTTTGCGGGGGGAGGAGGAGCAGGCGGAACCAGGTGGGATGAAGGAACAGGACTCTCCACTTGGAGATGCCTCTCTGCATTGGGCAGGTCTGCCTCCTCCTCTCTAAGGGAAAAGGCCAGGCTGGCTCATTCAGGGTGCCTTGGTTCCTCCATTCACTGACTGAGCCCCAAGGGTAGGGCCAGCCTGGTCACCCCCAGTCCCTCCGCCACACAGGCCACCCCGTGGGTGGACCCCTTTAAGGCTGGCCCTGGGGCAGACCGGATGACTGCCAAGTTCATTCATCCAGGGGCCCCTGCTGACTCATGCTTATGAAAGTGATTTTCCTGGCCCCGCCCACCGCCCGCCTCTTTCCAACCCTTGAAATACCCTCGCTTGCCTGGGCCTTTCACAGCCTCTGAGATCCCCAAGGGGTAATGGTCGACCTCCCTTGGCGGGCACCCTGACCTCCTGGCCCTCATAGTGTCTGACCTGGCCAAGCTCCCTGGTCTTCTTCATCCTCTGCTCGTCAGGTGAGTGGCCTCCGCAATGCACGGAGGTTGGGAGTGGGGCGGTGGCACGTCCTGAGCAGGGGTGGCAGCAGGGTCCTGGAGCCAGGCAAGGGAACCCCCAGGTGGTCCTGGGAGGAGGCCCACCCTGGCTTCCCAAGTTGGCGTGATTCTCCCCACGCCCCACCCCCGACAGGCTCCCCCTCTGGGCCATGCCTGTCTCCAGGTGCCTGGCAACCTCAGCCGGACAGCTGTCCTGCTGCCCGAAGTCGGGACACGCCCTGGCCATGTGACGCAGCTCTTGGCAGGAGAGAGAGAGGTGTGGCCACCCCAGGCACACTGCCCAGTGTCTCTAGGCCACTGGGCTCCGAAGCCAGACTGAGTGCTTCCTTTGGGGCCCCCACCTCTCCTGTTCAAGTGGGGGAGAGCCCCTCACTATGCCCGAGCCAGCCCGCCCCATGGGTCCCAGGGACTTGGCTTCTCACAGAAGTCTAGGGTGAAAGATCAAGAAGTCCCGGGAATCTCAGAGCTCTCGGGGTGCCTCTTCATCTGCCCCCTGCATAGCCCCATGTCACTTTCTTGGTGACACTGACAGGCATCAAGGGGCAGGATTTTTGCTTCTGGGCGTGACCTCAGAGTCCTGGGCGATGTAGGCAAGCCACCTCCTCCCTCCTGACCTCTGGTCCTCCCTCCGGTGAGGAAAGCCCATGAGCAAGGGGCCAGCAGAGGTGCTGACCCCTCAGTCATGAAGACGTAACGCTTTAATGGCCTCAGAAGCACCAGTTCGGCACACGCAGAGGGAACACTGCTGGAGTGGATTGTTCCCGCTTTGCTTATGCTTATCTGCTCTTGTGAATTTGAATCAGTTTTTAATGTTAACTTTCTTTAGATGACATTTTCCATCTTCAACCAGAGTGACTTAAACAAAAAGTTAACATTGAAAATGGACTGCTTTGGCTCCACAAAACTAAGAAATGTAAAAGAAGCGGGAACAGAAAAACTTTCAAAGTATCTGTTGCAGTTTGGCAGCCGGCCTTCCTCCGAGGCCGTGCGAGCCCCACGCTGCTCGGGGCTTCGGGCGGCTGTACCACTGCACAGGAAGTGACCTCTCCAGTTGGCCCTGGGTGGCAACCTCCTGTGCATGACATCCAGAAGTTTCTGGGAGTGAGCACTGGACCTGGAGTCCAAAAGTCCTGGTGGTAAATGGGGCCCCTGCGCCCCCCGTGCAGCATGACGAGGGGCCACCGGTTCTGACCCCTCGCCTGTCAGCAGGGCGCCTGCGTGTGCCCTCCTCACTGCAGGATGGGAGGAGTGGGAGAGACGGGGTGAAGGGTGGCCTGGGGTGGGTGCGCCAGGCCAGCTTGGAGCAGGTTGGCATGCTTATCGGGGGGACATGGATGTCTCAGCTCACAGGGATCAAAGGCTAGTTCCGTCACCCGCTGGCACTAGGACCTCAGGGGCGTGGCCTCACCTCCCCCAGCCTCGGTGTTCTTGTCTGTAACATGGGTTACCATGAGGATTAAAGGAGCTGCTGCTCAGGGGGGCATTTAGCAAGGACATTACACCTGTCCCCTTTGCTGTTACCCCTGGGGACAGTGAAGACAAGGAATGGGTGCCTTGGGGGCTGTTTGAAGGCACCAGGAGGAAGTGAGAGGAAAAGCTCTGGGAGCCACAGCACGGTTCGCAGGGGCCACCAGTGGTTACTGAGAAACCCTCCAGACCCAGCTGGGAACATCCGCCCCTGGCCGTCCGCGCCCCGCGCCCCCCCTCCCCGCCGCCCCACCAGCGCTGGGACAGACCCTAGGGCAAGCCGGTGAGCGGGGACGGGTGCATGTGCTGCAGGCAGCCCGGGCGGGAAGGGCCTTTGGCAGGGAGCTCTCGCAGCCTGTCACACTGCACTCTGGAAGAAGGTGGCCTGGGCTCAACCCAGCTCCGCCTGTGCAAGCCAGGGCAAAACTCCTCGCACACTGCACAGGGCTGTAAGAGGCTTGCTGGGCCTCAGTTTCCCCATCTGTAACATGGCAATGATTACAAGACTACCTATAACAAGCCAGTTAAAGATTAAATTAGCGAATGCACACGGAGTGTTCGGGACACACTTGGCACCCAGCCAACTCCATAGAAGAACAGAAATGTTAGCTGGTTGTAGTGGGTGGCGGTGGGGGTGAGCCCCCAAATCTCTCCTCAGGCACACAGCTCAGGCCCTGCGGGGAGCCAGGCCAGAGACCATGCACCCCGATGTCAGCAGGATGCCACCTTTTGTCTCCTCGGGGAGAGGCTGGAGGACACAGGCTCACCTCAACAGGAGAGGGGGCTGTCCCGGGGCAAGGACCCCGCCAAGTGGCATGGCCCCAGGCAAGGCCTTGGCACCAGTTAGCCCTGGGCGTAACAGCCTGCTGCATGACACAGAGAAGCTGTGTGGCCTCTCTGAGCCCGAGCTACACATTATTAAATGGGACCGTAGCATTAACAGTGCTTTCAGCACACAGTCAGTGTGAGGAGGGCTTGAGAACAGCATGTTAAATACCCAGTAGACAGCGAGTGTGGAACGCCCGCCCATTCCTCACACTCACGTGGGCATTGCCTTGTGGCCCTCGTGACGGCAGGGCCCTGTTAGCGGGGTTGGGGGTGTGAAGAATGTGGGTCTGGACTCTCCAGCAGCTACACCTTGAGAACAGGGATTGGGTCCCTTCAAGTGATTTTGGCCTGTGCCCAGCAGGGGGCGCAGATGCTCCAGAAATGAGCAAGTTCACAGGCAATCTCCCCAAATCAAATTACTCTGGGTTTCCAAAGTTCCTCCAAGTCCACGTGTTCCTGCCCAGCCCCTAGGGCAGGCAGTGAGCTCAGATCTTTCCCCTTGGCTCCAGACAGGTGTTTCACATACATGACCTCACTGTCCCCAGCAGCCCTGTGGGGTTAGGGACATTATTCCCATTTACAGATGCGGAAACAGAGACCCAGGGATGTCCAGGAATGGGCCCACGATCACCAGCTGGGAAGCGCCTCACTAGGGCCAGGCGATGGTTCCAAAGTCCACCAGGCTACACCCGAGACCTGAGGGCTGGCGCAGTGGCTGGCACAGACGTGCTGAGCAGGGCTTGCCTCTGGGTTGGGCAGAGGAGGCCCCATGGAAGGTGGCTAACAGGCTTTGGGTATTACCACTGCCCCACTGGTGAGATGGGGAGAATGACCCAGGCTCAGACAGACAGAGGTGACCAGGCTGGGGACCCTGCATGATTGGAGGAGGGGGAGTGCCTGACTAGAATGGAGCAAAAAGGGAGAGAAGTCAAGCCTCTTTATATGCCCCAGGGAGGACCTTGGACTTGACCCCAAGGGCCACAGGAGGACATCCTATACGAGGTAAGGGACCACATGACACCCAAGGCTCACCTAGTGGCCCTTCCTTCCCTGTGCCTCCAGGTCAGCTACCAATACCAAGCCCCCCGCCAGCTGCAGCCATGAGCAACTGCAGGAAGGACCACCTGGGGACCAGCAGCCCAGAGCCCCTGGAGGTCGTCATTATCGGTGAGTGCCGCCCGGGGCAGGGGAGGGCTGTGCCAAGCTCTCCAGGGTGCCCCGGGATCAGAGGTCAGGGCCAGGCAAGGCCTGACCTGGCCTTTTTTTTTTTTTTTTTTTTACAATTGTTATCTTTAAAATTGGCCACTGAGTGTTCACTGTGTGCCCAGGGCCATGCTTACAGTGTATGCAATACCGTTTTATGTAACCCTTCCAGTACCCGCAAGGCAAGAGCAGCGAGGGGCAGGTCCAAAGTCTGTGTGGCCCCGTGCACCCCCTGTGCCTGGCACCCTGCTGGGTGCCTGAGGGACGGGGTGCACAACTGATGCTTGTGGTCCTGTCCTCAGGTCTGCCGAGATGGGGGACAGATGGCCCCTCCTCCATGTAAGCATTGGGTTCATTGACATGCGGTTCGTTTTTCTAAGTCCAAATGGTTGAACATCAGCAGTTTTATGTGGTTCATTCTTTTATAGTGCTGTATAATGGGTAATATTCTAAATGGCACAAGATAAAGAAAGAGGGATGATAAGAATAGAAGCAATGTCATGAGGTTAACTGCCCAAGAAATGACACAGATAGGCTGTGTGACTCATTCAGACGTGGGGCCAGGACGTCCGCAGGTGGTTTAGCACCCCTCCCGAGCACCCCTCCCGAGACCCCCTGAAACACACAGCAATCTGCGCTACCCTATTTCGCTCCTCCATCTGACCAACCAGGCTGTCAGCTCTGGAAGGACAGGACTCATTCTGAATTAGTTGGACTCTCCCAGTCGCTGTGTGACCACCGCCAAGTTAATTAACATCTCTGTGCCCCAGTTTCCTCCAATATAAAAGAAGGAAAAGAGTAGCACATGCTCGCTGAGGTCACGGGGCCGGCGGGGGGCGGGCAGGGCGGGGGAGCTCAGTGGGGATAACACCGGCACTCAGGGGCCTGGCATGGCAGCTGCAGCTGTCGGTTTTGATTAATTTATTATTAAAATCCCTTGATACAAAGCTTGGCACACTGTAAGCACTCAATAAATGCCAGCGGTTACTACCACAATGTTGTTGTTTAAGTAGTACAGCTCCTGGCACCTACTAAGCTCTCAGCAATCGTTCATTACTTTTTTAGTGATTGTTAGTATATACAGTGCGTGCTAAGGGCTTAATAGATGTTTTATTTTTATGAATGAAGAGTAATTCAATTACTAAGTCAGGTAGCTGTGATCTCCTGCACCTCAAAGCGCTGTCCTTCGGCTCCACCCTCTCTCCCCAGGCAACGGTCCTTCAGGCATCTGCCTGTCCTACCTGCTCTCTGGCTACACCCCCTACGTGAAGCCAGATGCCGTGCACCCACATCCCCTGCTGCAGAGGAAGCTCCTGGAGGCGCCGGGGGTCTCCATCCTGGACCAGGTGGGCCAGAGCTATGGAGGTCGGGGGGCACCCCTCTGGGGAACTCTCCCAGCTCTGCCAGGCCAGAAACCAAAGCATGTATTTGCTAGAAGCAGGACCAAACGCGGGACAGGGGAGGCCACAGAATCAGCCAAGGGAGCCGAGAGAGAAGCCAGGACTCTTTTGAGATCCACAAACCCGCATCAGCTTGTCCAACCTCCCTGGACCAGTGTCTCTAAGCTGGAGACCCTGGGCAGCACCTGCAGACAATGTCAGCTGTCACGGCTGGAGAGGTGCTGCTACTGGCCAAGAGGGCAGCGGCCAGGGGTGCTGGTCAACGTCCTGCAGCACACCGGACCGCGCCAGCCAGAGAGCACCCTGCCCTCAGTCCCCGGTCCCCAGCTCCCCTGCCCCCTGCCCGACAAGGCTCACAGGGTCCCTCCCCCGCCACCTCCCTCGAGGCCAGCCGTTGTGCCCACCCCTCCAGGCAGCATCCGTCCTCCAGGTCACCAACCCCCACCCTCTCGAGCTGGTGGATGAGGAAGTAAGCCACACTTGGTCCAGATCAGCATTTTTCAAAATGTTTTCTACAGGACACTAGTTCCTCAGTTAATATGCTGAGAAAATGTTCCTACTCCAGTCTGTCTGAGGAACTCGGGGTTGGCAAAAGTAAGCAGTTGCAGGACTTGTCAGAGCCTTTAATACGCCATTGTGTATTGTCTCCTGAGAAGCAGCGTTTCCCTGCCTCTCTGGCCAGCCGATATTAAGGCGGGAAAGCAGGACTGGACAACCTGCCCCCGGCGGCCCCTCTGACCTGTGTCCCCCCTCCAGGACCTGGATTACCTGTCTGAAGGCCTCGAAGGCCGGAGCCAAAGCCCTGTGGCCCTGCTCTTTGATGCCCTCCTGCGCCCAGACACAGACTTTGGGGGAGACATGGAGTCCGTTCTCACCTGGAAGCTCCAGAAGGAGCGAGCCATCCCCCACGTGGTCCTGGGCCGGAACCTGCCTGGGGGAGCCTGGCACGTAAGTTGGCCCAGGAGCGGTGCGAGGGGATTTGGGCCAAGCCTACATGAAGCCTTGGGGAGACTCGCTCCCTAACTCAGGGTTCGGATTGTTCTGTTTCCTACTCTTTCCTGTTCGCTGCCCCCTCCACTGCCCCCTCCCTCTCCCATTTCTCTGCAGGAGCTCAGGCTTCCTGCCCCCTCCAGCCCACATGGGTTGGGGGCTGGCAGAGGCCTGGACCAAAGGACCCCTTTTCCACACAGTCCATTGAAGGCTCCATGGTGACCCTGAGCCAAGGCCAGTGGATGGGGCTTCCGGACCTGCAGGTCAAGGACTGGATGCGCAGGAAGCGAAGGTGAGGCAGCCCTGGAAAGCCCAGGGTGGGCAGGGAGGGCTCCAGCCTGCCCCGCCCCTTGAGCCCAGGAGCCAGTGGTAAAAGGGCTTCAGGGCTCACCTAGTCTGCCTCTCTCGTACCCCGAGGGGAAACTGAGGCTCTGATGGGGGAGGGACTTGCGCAGGCCCACACAAGAAGTGATCAGCAGAGCTGGGCTGACCTAGGCCTCTCATCCAGTGCTCCCTCCTCCTCCCACATGACGCGCCCTCCCCGTGCCCCCCAGTTCTCTGGCCTCCCTGCTGCCCCTCCCCCAGTCTGAGCCTGGCCTGGAACATCTCTTTCCTTCTAAGTCAGCTAAAAGGATCCACTTCCTTCCTTCCTTTATTTATTTCCAAGGCTCTCGCATTAGGAACACAACCACACTACAGAAAACTGAAAATCGAGAAAGGAAAGACAACTCGCCCCAACCCCACACGTCTTGGGGTATTTTCTTCCCGTCTTGTTTCCTGCCCCTTAACGACCTCACTGCACCCCACAGGCTGCCCTGGAGAGACAGCAGATCGCTGAGGAAATGCGTCCCAGCCTCTGCTCACCCTGGGGCGCAAGGCGTGGGGTTGCCCAGCGGTCCGGGCAGAGGGTCACCCCCTGCGTGGCCGTCTGCCCTGTTTCCTCCACCCTCAGGGGCCATGACTGGGACACGCCACCCCCACCCGGCAGGCACCCCACCTCTCCAGGGTTCACTGTCCGCAGGGCCGGTCCCCAGCCAGGGACAGTACCTGCCCTGAGGGCACGCGGGCAGACGCAGGGAGGGGCGGGAGGGTGCCGCAGCCTGCGCCACCACGCCAGCCACACTCGCCTGCTGCCTGAGACAGTGGTCACAATAAGTACTCCCGGCCGTTACTGGGTGTGCTGGGGACCGGGCCAAGTGCCCCACATGGGTTACGTGTGTAATCAACGTCCTCACTGAAATGTATCATGTGGATAGAAAAGTCCACAACTCATTGTGTACAGGTGGATGACATTTCCCAGGGGACGCACCTGGGTGCAGCCACCCAGACTCAAGAAATAGATCCCATGTCCCCAGAACCCCCAGGCCCCTCCCAGTCCCCACCCGCCCCTCCTCCCCAGAGGCAACCACAGTCTTGACCTTTAACTCCATAGATTAGTGTTGCCTGTTTCTGAATTTATGAAAATGGAATCCTACCATATTTATGTTTGATATATTTCATCCTTAGAGACAATATTAATGGTGACCGACCCTTTCATGTCACTCACTGAATGTCAGGTTCTCTTCTAAGCTCTTCATTTATACCACCACCGTCATCCTCACTTTGCAATGAGGAAACCGAGGCAGAGAGTTTCAGGAAACAGCTCACGGTGGCAGGGGCAGGATACGAACGCAGGCACCCGACCCTAGAGGCCGCCCTAAGAAGATACCCTCACCGGCCCATTTTACAGAGGGGGACTGGGGCCCTGGAGAGGTGAAGCCGCTTGGCCAGGTGCTCAGGCTGGGGGTGCAAGGCCATCACTTGCTCCAGGGCCTGGTGCCAACCTCGTCATTCCCTGACCATGATCGAGCCGCCCACCCCGGTCCGCTCTCTGTCACTCACCCTTCCATGTCGCCCCCCCAGAGGTCTTCGTAACAGCCGTGCCACGGCCGGGGACATCGCTCACTATTACATGGACTATGTGAACAAGAAGGGCCTGGGCCCCAACTTCGTGTCTGGCGCTGTGGTCACAGCGGTGGCATGGGGGACGCCTGAGCACAGTGGCGCTGGGGCCCAAGCCCCCAGCCCCCTCTTCCAGGTGAGCGGCTACCTGACTGCCGAGGACCAGAGCCGGCAGCCCTTCTCCCTCTGTGCCCGCAACGTGGTCCTGGCCACGGGCACGTCGGACAGCCCGGCCCGGCTGGGCATCCCCGGGGAGACCCTGCCCTTCGTCCACTATGAACTGTCAGCCCTGGAGCTGGCCCTCCGGGCGGGCACCCTGACTCCAGCCTCGGACCCCGTCCTCATCATCGGCGCAGGGCTGTCGGCAGCCGACGCAGTCCTCTACGCCCGTCACTACAACATCCCCGTGATCCACGCCTTCCGCCGGCCCGTGGACGACCCCGGCCTGGTCTTCAACCAGCTGCCGAAGATGCTGTACCCTGAGTACCACAAGGTGCACCAGATGATGCGGGAGCAGTCCATCCTGTCGCCCAGCCCCTACGAGGGCTACCGCAGCCTCCCCGAGCACCGGCTGCTGCTCTTCAAGGACGACCTCCAGGCCGTGTTCCAGGACCCCCACGGCCTCCAGAAGGTCTTCGGCATCTCCCTGGTGCTGGTCCTCATTGGCTCCCACCCCGACCTGTCCTTCCTCCCGGGGGCAGGCGCCGAGCTCACCGTGGACCCCGAGCAGCCGCTGAGCGCCAAGCGGAACCCCATCGACGTGGACCCCTCCACCTACCAGAGCATGCAGCAGCGGGGCCTGTACGCCATGGGGCCACTGGCGGGGGACAACTTCGTGCGCTTCGTGCAGGGCGGGGCCCTGGCCGTGGCCAGCTCCCTGCTGAGGAGGGCGGCCAGGAAGCCACCCTAGCACTCTGCCTGGTACCCTCACACCTAGGCCCTAAAGAGGAGGGGAGGTCACCACAGCCCTGCTGGACACCCGGTGCCCAGTGAGGAAGGGGGCCTCTCCTGGCTCATGCAGCAGTGTCCTCGGATGAAGAGGAGTAGGAGCCCGGGCTGCCTGGACGGGGGGCAGTGCGCAGGCTGGGAGTGGTGGCTGCAGCTCCGCGAAGGCCCAGACCTGCATTTGGGGGGAAAAGGTGCCAGTGTGAGCAGGGGTCATCGGGGCCAGCTGGGCACTGAGCCAGGACTCCAGGCCCGCTCCTTCCAGAATCAGGTTCCAAATAAACCAACACCTGCCTCTACTCTTGTGTCTGAGAACTCTGTGCTTGGGGAGGGGCCTGGTGCCCTGGAGGCTGCTCTAGGGGGTGGGGGTGGGGGCAGGGGGGCCGCATAGGGCCCTATGGGAGGAGGGCCTTGGGCGGGGGGAAAGGAGGGGTTGGAAGACAAGGGACAGTGCCCCTGGTGTGGCAGATGAGAAGGCAGTGTGTTCAGAAGCAAAGGGAGGGTGTGTGAGGAATGGGGCGCTGGGGAGGCTTCCCAAGCCCCTCCCACTCTCCCTTGCAGTATAGTGCTGCCTTTCAACCCTCATGCTCACCTGATTCCTTCACCTGCCCCAGGGCCTTTGCGAAGCAGCCTCAGCCCACTTTCCCCTCCTTTAACTCTCCCTCCTCTTTCCACTCTCAGCATAAGAATCACCTGCTCGAGGAAGCTGCTTCTGATACAAACCCTTCCACGAGCATCAGGGCAATTTCCCTGTTCATGGCCCAAGGTGCCACCTCTTCAAAGCAATTCCGTTTTAAAGGTTCATTCATTTGTGGAATCTGCCGTTTCTGGCCCTGCCCACTGGGATGTAAGCTCCAGGAGGCGAAGTATTCCTTTTGCCCATTATCGGGACCCAGGGCCTAGCACCTAGCTTTGCTCCTTATGGCATCCGCTGGAATGTGACGGAAAGAGGGTGGTCAGGGGGCGAAGACTAGTTCTGGAAGGGGAGGTCTGAGGGGGCCTCATGCCCGTAGGAGGGAAGGATGGGTGCCTGCAGAGTGGCAGTGGAAGCCCAGCGTGTGGGCACCGTTGCCTGGAGCTGGGGCACTCCATACTCGGCAGAGGGCGCTCTGTACTCGCCGGACACCGCGCTCCGGCCCCTGCGTCGGCGCCAAGGCCGGGGTTGCTGGGGGCGGGGCGGGGCGGGGGGAGTTGGTGGCGGGGAGTGGGAGACTTTCAGGGGAAGGGGAAACCCCCAGGGGCGCCTCCGCCCGTGCGCAGCCAGACCCCTACCAACCCAGCGCCTACTAGGCAGCCCCCTCCCAGGCTGAGTCGAGGTTCAGCCCCCAGATCAGCACCCCCGCGGGCAGCCCTCAGCCGCCGCGCGCGGTCTCCAAGGGAGGTGGGGCGGTGGAGACCAGGCACGTGGCTCGGGGTCCGGGCGGAGCGCACACCCCTCCCCGCCTGGTCCCCCGGCGCCGGCCCGTCCCCGCGGTGGCCGCGGCCGCGGGGGCAGAAGGAGGGAGGGCGGGGCGGCGCGGGCGGCAGCGCCGGGGAGGGGGTCGCGCGGGGGCGGGCCGCGGGCTGGCGGGCGGGGGTCGGCGGGCTTCCGGGCGGCGGCGGGCGCGGCGCGATGTGCGAGCGGGCGGCGCGCCTGTGCAGGGCCGGCGCGCACAGGCTGCTGCGGGAGCCGCCGCAGCAGGGCCGGGCACTGGGCGGGCTGCTGCGCTGGGTGGGCGCCAGGATGGGCGAGCCCCGGGTGCCGCTGGTCCCCGACGCCCCCGACGCCCCCGCCGTAGACCCGGGCCCCTGCCCGGGCCGCGCCTCGCTGCGTGGGGGCACCGCCGTCATCCTGGACGTGAGTACGCTCCGGCCGGGACCCCAAGACCCCTCCTCCCATGGGAAGACCCCCAACGCCGCCCTCCTTCGTCCTCGCCGGGACCCACGAGGCCCCCTACTCCCTGAGCAGGGGACCCCCGGCCCATCCCCCTCGTCAGCTCGGAGCAGGACCCGCGCCCGGCCCTCCCAGAGCGCGAGCCCCCAGCCCCACCACGTTCCGATCGGCCCCTACCCGGTCCAGTTTCATCTCTGGACACAGACGAACCCCCTCCTCCGGTCCCCTCCCTCAGCTTCTCGGGATTCCCATCTCTCGGAGCCGGGATCCTGGAGCCCCTCGACCCGGCCACCGCCCCCTTACTTTTGTCCTGGCCAAATCCCCGTGTTTTTCCAGTCCTGCACATCAACCTTTACCCTCACTCCTTCCCGGGACTGGAGCCCCTGACGCCCCCAGCCCCCTCGTCCTTTCCATCCTGGGTCCCCGCTTGAGTTGCTACTTTCCCAAGACCACCTTTCTCTTCCTGCGCCCTCGTATTCTCATCCCCGTTCAAACACCCTGCGCCCCGCCACCCTCTGTTTGGCAGCGAAGCCCTCGCCCCTCTGGCTTTGCCTCTCCTTTCTGTAGAGCCGGAACCACCTCTGTAGGCCCTGAGTCTGGACCCCGGCTCCCCCATCACCACCCCCACCCACTCTGAGTCTCCTCTGCTCTCCATTCCCTCCTCCACCCCACCCTCCATCCGTACGCACCCCCCCATCCGCTCTGGAGCCCAGACTGCCCACCTTGGGAAGCCGATCCCACCTCCCCCTCCCCAGTGGGAGTCTGTGAGGTGGGTGGCAGGGGATGGGGGACTTGCCCTGTGGAGGGCTAGGGGAAGGTGGAGGGGCTTCATCCTGCCCACCCCATGCCCCGCCCCCAGACTGCAGGGCGATGGGATGTGTATGTCCCAGTGAGGGTCCTGCCTGGTGGGTGGCCCCAGGGATGGGAGTGTTTTGAGTGTGCGTGGTGGGTGTCTGGGGGGTGTGTTCTGCACATCCCTGTGAGTGTGGGGGAGTGTGGATTTTCTCTTCTTTCCTGGAACCCACAGCTGGCTTGGGGCAGAGAGGTCTGGGCAGGGCAGGGAAGGCGGAGCTTTGCTGGGTGTGCTAGTGGTCCTAGTGCTCCCACACACACACACACACACATGCACAGCCGGACACACAGGGAACCCTCCCTCCCAAGACCCCAGCAGAGTTCACAGCTGAAAGCCCTGGGCCCGCCCGTGCAGGGAAGCCAGTCCAGACGCCTGGTTCTCTCCTCTAACGGCACATGACGGGGCTCCTAGTCCCGGAGTGCCGGGTGCAGGCTCTGAGCCTCCCTTTCCTCATCTGGGAAGTGGGGTGATGAGCGGAGGGGGGGGCTCAGGGCTCATGCAGCCTCCTGGAGCCACGTCATGTGGTGTGTCATGCACTTTGCATCCAGGCCCCAGAGCAGGCACCTAAGGGTGGGACCCCAGCCTCGAGGAACCTTGTCACCAGGAGCACGGGTGTGGGGTGCCCAGGCTGAGGCTTTGAGGAGAGCCTGGGGTGCTCTGATATCTGCTCCCCTCTCTGCCCCGGCCACGGAGGCTCCTGCCCAATACTCTGGAATCAGGTTCAGCTAAGGAAGGGGGGTGATGTCTGAGAAACCCTCCTGAGCTGCTGCTGCTGCAGTTTGTCACAGCCCAGAGGGACTGGTAATGGATGCCTGCCCCCCTACTTGGGGGGGGGGTGGGGGACAGCTGCCCTTTATCCCAGGGAAGGACCCCAAAGGTGGGATGGCCAGAGGGGCCAGTGGACAAACCTCCTCCACTGGCCTCCTCCTCCCTCCATCATGGTTTACCTGGTCCCAAAATACCAGGAGGAAGAGGAGTCGGGTCTCCAAGCTCAAGCTGTGGTTGGGGGTGGGGGCATGGGCCATCCCTCCCCATTCCTGCCTGATGCAGCAACTGGGTTTCTGAGCTCCCAGCACACTTCCCCACCCAGAAGAATCCCATCCTGCTGTGGCTGGTCCAGGTGCCAAGCCTCAGGGTTCCCTTAGCAGACACCCCTGTTCTGGTTTAACACAACCTCCCTGAAGAAAACTGGGGCCCCAAGGGTTTCTGGGAGGGGTGTCAGGATGTAAAGCCTGTGGCTGTGTCCATGGGACAAAAATTCTAAGGGTGCGACTGAGCGTGCGACAGGGGCGAAGCCACGTGGACAGACAGCTCTGGGAGTGCACCCCCAAGCATGTGGACGGCGTGAGCCAGAGTCTCCACATGCGTGTGCGTGTGTCTGTCAGCGTGGCTGTGGGCAGGCTGGCGGCACAGAAGGGAGGGTGGGTGGCTGCTTCCGCTAGGGCGGCTGGGAGGGCCAATGCCTGCGGCGTCCTTCCCCCGCCCCACCAGGGATCCCAGCCAGTGGGGGCTCCTCCTGGGGAGGGAGAAAGTGGGGGCTCCACCTCCCAAGCCACCTGGGGAGGGGCGGGGTATCTGTGTCAGGTCAGGAGCCGCTGGAGGGCGCCTGCACCCCTGGCCCAGGGCCGACTCAACCAACCTCTCTTCTCTGCAGATTTTCCGCCGCGCGGACAAAAATGGTGAGTTTCCCTCCCAGGCTGGCCCCTGAATGAGGATCTGCTCTTTTACAGGGCAAAGGATCAGGGGTAGGGACTGGACAACCTTGAACTTAAAGGCGAAGAGTGCAGGTCTCTGGAGTCTGAAAGCCAAATCCTGGTTCTGCTCTGTGCCTCTGTTTCCCCTCTGTACAGTGGGACCCCCGTAGTTCCTGCAGAGCAGGGATGCCAGGAGTGTTGCGTGAGTTGATGTCTGTGACGCCAGGACGCTCATGGTAAACGCTCGGTGTGCTTCAGCCCTTATGCTGCTGGGCTAGACCAGGGCAGCCCAGGCTGAGGTCTGGAAACCGCCCCTGAAGGAAGCCCCCAGCCTCACTCAAGGCCCCTCACAGGCCCCAGCACACCTCCTCCCTGCAGCGGCGGATGCAGCGGGCGCTGCATCCTCTGCCCGGTCAGCTCCATGCTGGCCGAGGGGCTACATGAGTTGCCCAGGGCAGCCCAGCTGCGTGAAGGCAGGGGAGGTGTTGTCCCAGACTCCGGCCGTTCTGCGCATCTCACAGCCTCCCCAACAGCAGCAAAACGAGCAGTACCTTGTTCTGCCTGAGAGTAGGTGATGCCCCACTTCTGAGCGCTTGGAAAGGCACCGCCCTGCACGAGGATGGCCAAGCTCACCAAGGCCGCTGAGCCTCACAGGCATGACGAAGAGCCGTGCAACCTCCTATAAATACCATGGCCGTTATTCTCGGGCCCATAGCGACTCTACACGGCTCTGAGGCACGTTCCCTCTCCAGGCCTCAGTTTCCCCATCTGTAAAGTGGGGTAATAACACTTAACCTGTCTACTTCCCTAGGCTATTGGGAAAATACGGGAGATGTGAGGGCAGACGTTTTTAGGGAGAATTAAACAGGACTCAGTTTATTTGCTTATTTACCAGAAATAAAAAGCTGGTTGAGTGTCGAGGTTTGTGCTGGGAAGAAAGTGGGGAACAGATGGTGCCTGCCCCTCAGGGCCCTCAGGTCCCCCAAAGCATCAGGTCCCAGTTCCTCTCCTGCTCCAGCCCGGGTCCCAGCACCCTCCCTCCCTGTCCCTGGGAGTTACTATTGCCCCGCCCCCTGCCCACCCCGTGGTGTTGGGGGATCGGAGGTGATGCGCAGGTCTGGGCTGGAAGGCAGTGCCCAGGGGTCTCCATCTCTTGCCCCCCATCCCTGGGAGTAACGGCCCCTCCCAGGCCTCTTGGGACAAAGGATGATCAGAGCGATTCCATATGGAGCAAGGAGAAAGGAAAGGGGTGGGGGGGCTTCACTGGGGCTCAAGAAATGAGCCCCCAGAGGCTGCCTGGGTCAAAGCCCTGGCTCAGCCACTTCCCAGCTTTGTGACTTCAGGCCAGTCACCAAACTCGGGCCTCAGTTTCCCCGTCTGTAAGTGGGGGTATTGAAACTGGTACGAGGCTCAGAGGGCTGTCATGAGGATGGAGAGTGGAGCCCTGGCCGCCTGTGGGGAGCCTCTGAGCCTCTGAGCCGGGGAGGGGCAGACATTCGGACTCAGCCCAGCGCAGTTTGGAAACATCGTGTGGGCAGGTGCTGAGGGCAGTGAGCACGCGCGGGTAAGAGTGGGTGTGGACACAGAGACACACACAGGCATGTGCGCACACTTGTTGAACACAAGTGTTTGCTGCCCTCCCCAGGCGTCCTCAGGAATGTAAGATGCCTGGGGGCGGAAGACAGGAGTGTGGTCTCAAGCTGGGCCCTGGTCGGAGGGCCAGCCGGAAGGAGACAGGCCACGGGGTTATGGGGGCACGGGCGGCCTCTGGCCCACCCTCCCTGAACCCAGACTTCTGCACAGAGACTGCATTTCTCTCCAGGGGGGCAGACTCCTGGCATTTGAAAGGTCACTGTCAGAAGAGGCTGAGCTCATGCTAATTAGGGAGGACACCTGCAAATGGCCCACTGGGGTGGAGGTGCCAGGCCTGCTGGCCTAATTGGACAGGGGCCTGGCTGGGCAGGAGAGGTCGCTTCCCTCATTAGCTGATCTGGGCTCATTAGGGCTGTGGTGGGACATTCATGGCAAATGTCAGTTGGGAAGGCTTTGTGCTCTGGAGGCCTGGCGGCCTCTCCTGCCTGCCCTCCTGAGTGCAGACTGGACAGAGGTACAGACAGGCAGGAGGATGAGGGTGGGGGCAGGGAGACTCCCACCCAAGCCCGGGCAAACACAAGTGATCAGTGATAGCACAGGTGCCTGGACTTGGCCTCAGCACTTCCACGGGGCCCTGGGGCTGGAGGTCTCACCACAGACCCTGCCCCACGTTGGGTTGAGAGTGTGGACATGGAAGCCAGATGGCCTGGGCTGGACTCCAGTTGTGAGGCCCTCGCAAGTCGCTGAACTGCTCTGCCTGCATTTAAGGCTCTGTAAAGCGGGGGGTGGTACTACCATGCCATGGGGTGTGCGGAAATCTAGGTGAGTGACTACACAGTAAGAGCCCCATGTGTCCACCTGATTCTACACTGTGGTTCCTGGTTTTCATCACCGATCTTGCCAAAGGGAACTTGGAAAGTCTCCTCCTGCCCAGACTACAAAGAGCTGCAGCTTAGAGTTTACGTATTTTACAGGCATCTCGTACTATTCAGGGTAGGTTTCTGGATCTTTTATGTGGGTGTATTAGGGTGGGGGGCTCTCGTGTTTGAGAGTTACAGACTCCTCCCTCTGTGTCATTGAAGCCTGAGCCAGGAGGGTGAAGGTGTCCTGGGACCTCCCCCCAGCCCCCCACTCATGCACCTGCACTCACGGTAGCATCCTCACTCTCTCCCGGCCCCTGATACCGTGTGACAGGTGGAGGGAGGTCTCCACGGGGTGAGGGTCTCCCTCCCCTGAGCTCGTCCTTTCGCCCTACGCTGAACCCACACGGAGCTGCTGGGAGCAGAGATAGAAGCTCCAGAGCCTTGGGCTCCAGGAGGTCTGCCGGGTACCGTGGGGCAGGCTCTGCCCTGCACCAGGGCATCTCCCTGAAGGATTTGAGGGCCTCGGGTCCAGCCTGCACTCTGGTTCCTAACCCATGTGCCCTGAGGCTGGGCTGCATCTCCCACCCCCAACCAGGAAAGGACACCTCCTTCTGATCCACACAGAGGTGCCCTGTGGGCTTGCTGGGGCTTTGATTGCAGCCTAGTTGGAAGTCATAGAAGGGGGCCTGTGCAGAGGGGCTGGGGCCACGAAGTGCAGCATCCTGGGCTTGCCATTCTCTCTGACCTCCACTGCCTCCCACAGACACGGCTCCTTTAAGAGCAGGACGGATCCTGGAGGAGGGGGTGATGGCTGCAGGGGGCTGGAGATCAGTTTGCTGAGGTTGGTCCACAGGTGTGCTCAGGTGGGAGGAGCCAAGGGTGGAAACTTGAGGACTCTGATCTCCTGGAGACCCTGGGGCTCTGGCGTGAGCCCCTCCTTCATTGGCCCTTCTGCCCTCGACCTGTGAGAGCTTCAGCAGTTGTGCCAGGTGACTGCAGGTGGAGGGAGAAGAGGTGGGACGGGGGAGGGAAATGTGGGAAGGGCACATGGCATGCATCGTGCCCTCTCACAGAGCCCCACCCCCTCCCCATTCCAGAACCACAGCCCCAGGCCCGAGGAGGGCGGTCCAGCGCTGGGCCCCGGCCAGGCACCTCCTGTCCTCGCGGTTTGGCATCTTGATGGCTGCCTCTGTGCCAACCGTGACAACCATCACACGTCAAACCACGCAAAGGCTTGGGCCTGAAGTTTGCCGAGTGGATGCGGCAGAACGGAGGGGTCGATCCCTCTCCCCAAACTGGGATGTGGGTGCTGGCAATGGAGATAATTTAACTGTGGGGAGATTATCTGGGTATTTGGAAGAGAGAGAGAGAGAGGGATCATCAGACTTCCCAGCTTTGGACGTACCTCTTACAGGCGTGGTGGTGCAACTGTGAACAGTGCCCCCCCCAGGTGACCAGGTGGATCACATGAAGGAAGAGTGCCTGGCAGTGAGCGGGCGCTCGCTGTTGACTCGGCCCCAGCAGGCTAGCTACTTCTTGTCTGTTGGCTTGAGGATTATCTCTAAGTAGGTGTTGGTCTGTTGGTTTGGGAATTTGCTGAATGAGTCACTAACTCTCTGTGAGCTGGAGTTTACTGGTTAATTTGGGGATTAGCCTGTGGGCCTGGGGTAGCTGCCTGGGTTTGTCTGTAGCGTCGTTTGGGAGTTGTCTGGATTCAGGGGTATCCTACGGCCCAGACACCAGGCGCCCTCCCTCCCTCCTTTGCAGACGATGGAAAGTTGTCCTTGGAGGAATTCCAGCTCTTCTTTGCAGATGGCGTCCTCGACGAGACAGAGCTGGAGGGCCTCTTCCACACCATCGACTCTGACGACACCAAGTGAGCTGAGCCCTGGTTGCTGGAGCGGGGCGCCCCGTGGGCCTGGGAGGGACCTTCCTTCTCCCCCAGGGGCCAGTCTCCATTTCCCACGACCCTGGAGACACAGGGGCCCTGCAGTCCCCCAACTCGTTAATCCAGAAGTCAGACGACCCCCCCCCGCATCTGGCCACTGGGGTGATTCGGGGAGCTGGCCGGTTGCTACTGCAAGTTGGTCTTTTCTGAGCACACATGGCCGAGCGGAGAGACCCCAGATTCTGCAGAACAGACACAGGATGAAGAAGGGGAAGCTGGCAGTCACATCGTCCTTCTGCTCCCTCAGCCCGGTTCTGACCCAGCGCCTGGGCTTCTTCCTGGACCCAGCATTAGCGCTGTCACCTCGATCTCAGGGGGTCCCGTCTGAAATCAAACCTTATCCCAATGCTAATCCTAACTCCACTTACTTTTTTATGTCCCTTAGTTTACTTCGTGTATTACTTTGTGTTGGTTTCAGGTGGACAGCAGAGTGATTTGACAATCACGTGCTTTACAAAGTGTCCCCCGCCCCGTACTCCAGCACCCAGCTGGCACCACACAGTTACTGCATTCCCTATGCTGTGCCTGCCCATAACTCTACTTCTTAACTTGAACCCTACTTCTTACTCAACCCAGTCAGAACCCTAACCCAAATCTCAGAATCAACCAAAAACTCCTGTCCCAACCCATCTCTAAATCAAAAGCAAATTTCCCTGAATCAAGAGCAAATTCTACTCATGCTTACCTTGCCCCGGCCCCAGTCATAGTTCCCTTTCCTTGGGGTTCCCCAAGCAGGATGAGCCCCTTCCCCACCCCACACCTGGTCACCTTCCTCAGGCCCCCTCAGGGGAAGATGACCGAGGTTCCTGGGGGGTGCTTGGGGCAGACTTGCTAGGTTGGGGTCCCCCGAGACAGGCTAGAGAGGGTTTGAACCAGGACCTGCCACCAGGCCTGTAGGCAAGGGACCCAGCACAGTGGTGGCCTGGGCCAGAGGTTGGGGCTGAGAGTGTCCTGGGAGGCGGGGACTGGGGACCAGGGTGGGACAGATGGAGTGGGCCTGGTGTTCCAGGGAAAGCCACTTGAAAAAAGGAGCTTCCTCCTGCTGACTGCAGCGAAGGCTTTGTATCTGGAGGTTTCTGAGAGGTTCCTGCAGCCCCTGCGGAGCTTTGAAAGGGCTGGAGCCCACTGGTTATTCATTCTCATTTGGTGCCTTTTGCGTTGGGCCAGATGGGTGGGAGAGAAAGAGGTGCTGGTTTGAGAATTTAGCCAGGACAGCATGCGGGTGGGGGGCTGGGGGGACTCACCAATTTGTGGAAGGTCAGAATTTCCAGACCTTTAGGAATACTTCCTTCAATACTCCCCCATTCGGAACTGTAAGCACGTGCTCCTGGGATGCTAAATAGGTTTTCTGTCCAAAACAGCTCACACAGATCAGAAGGCTTGGTGAGATGCTAGTTTAAACACAATTAAACAGGCTTCCTTTCTGCAACACTTGTCGGAACTGTGACTATGACATGCAAATGAGGGGAACCTCCAAAACAGCTTGCAAAGCCTCTGAGCCAGTTAATTGGCCACAGGAGCCTTTTCCCAGAAGCCCCTGGCTAAACCTGGGCTACACTGAGCACACTATTGCAGGCCAGGCCCTCCTCTCCCATGAGGGCACTGGGGCCCAGAAAGTGAAGGTTTAGAACCTGCACGGATGATCGGGCACCCTGGGCACCCAGGAAGCACACACTGCAGTCGCATCTCTGTCCTGAGCCACTTGCTACCTGCACCTTCACGGGTAGAGCTGGTTCTCCGCTCAGCCTCCTCTTAGGAAGGACAGGATCCTCTCCCTGCAGGCTGTAGGATCAGGGGTGCAGAGCCTGGGGCTAGGGTGGGAGCGAGGAGGCGGCCCCAGGCCCAGGACCCAGAAGGGAATGCCCGGGGGCAGCATGTCACTAGAAGGTCTTGTTTCCGCCCGAAGTGGTTGTGCCCCCTCATCCCTTTCCCCTCCCTTTCCTGGGCCCTGCCTCAGTCCCTTGGTCCCAGCTGCTCGTAATGCGGTCAGCAGACACTGGGAGAGAAAACAGGGTGGGTGGTGTGGGAGGGGGCCGGACGGACAGAGGTGCAGACTGGATCCGTGCTCTGTCCTTCAGCGGGGGTGGGGCCATTTACCTGCTGCACCCTCACCTATAAAGTGGGGCTCACGGTGCCAGAGAATGGAATGAAGGGAGAAGGCACACGGGTGTTGCACCAGCTGCATGGGCTATGTGTGCTCAGAGGGGGGGCAGGGGGATGGGACAGACCGGCTTCTGAGTCCCCCTCTCCTTTCTCTGTGCAGCCACGTGGACACCAAGGAGCTGTGTGGTAGGTACCCAGCTAGGCTCTGCAGGGACCGAGAGGTGTGGGGGGAAGGGAGCTGAGGAGAGGGAATGGAGGGGCACAGGTGGGATTGGTGAGAGGGGCAGAATCCTCCTATGACCCCTGACCTTTGCTTCCTTTTCCCCCAGATTACTTTGTGGACCACATGGGGGACTATGAGGATGTCTTGGCCTCCCTGGAGACCTTGAATCATTCTGTCTTGAAGGCCATGGGCTACACCAAGAAGGTCAGCAGGTGTAGGTGGCCTCTGGGGGTCCAGGCTTTGAATCCAGATTTTCTCTGGGGCATCCACACCCAAGGGTGCCTGGATTCGTGGTAAGCGTTGGGTGGGCCTGGCTCTGGGTGGGCTTTGCTTGGGGCTCCAAGAGGGAGATGAGGTAAACTGAAGTAAGTAAGTAGAGCAGCTCCGTGAATGGCCCTGTCCCCCCAGTGTCTAGTATCCAATTTGGAGGGTAGGACCCTTTCCCAGAACCGGGCACAGTCCTGGGACGGAGTCCAGGACAGGGAGCGGCAGGCAGGCCAGGCCCTCTGGGGTCCTTGGACAAGTGTTCATACCTGACAATCTTGTTCCCCGCTATAGCAGAGTTACGAGACGGGAAGGGGAAGGGCGGCTTCACGCATGTGACCTGGACTGAGGAATTGGGCGGTGTCTGGTATGAGAATGCATGTCCAGGCCTGAAGCCGTGGGCTGGGCACTGGAACCATTAGGAGTATAGGGACTACTTACGTATTCTGGACAGAGGTCTCTGCCTGCAGTCCCATCTCTTTGTTTGCATTTATGACCTGGAAGAGGACAGAAGTCAGGGAGATGAGGCCAGGTTGTGGGCAAGGGGGTGATTGCACCTTCTCCACTGCAGCTCAGGTGGGTATAAACAGCCCATCCCAAGCTTCATTTCCCACCCCTGGGTCTGTACCCGCACTGGGATGGTGGCTCCCAGAGGGGACAGGCAGGCTGTGTTCTTTCTCTGCACCCATGGAGAAGGGGTGCACTGAATTTCCCGAGGCTCAGGAGGGTGAACCCTGCAGAGCTGTAGCCAGACAGCCGTACCTGTCGGCTGGAATGGGAGGGGAAACTGAGTCAGGGACCTGTCAGGAGGTGTAGAGCACAGCGTGGGACTTCAGACCTGCCCAGGAGTAACTGCAGTGTCAGCCGGGAGTAGGGGCGACCTCGTGGGCACATCGACTAAGGCATGCTGGGAGTGGGCTATGCTGTGAGGGTCACCTAGACACCCAAGGGCTTGCAGCCACCGTGGGAGCCCAGGAAAGGCCAGCCCCACCTGCTAGGTGAGGACAGGGAGCTAAGCTAGGCTGTTGAAGTCAGCCAGGCCATACTGAAGGACCCAGAGCCAGTCACTCCCCTTTCTGAGCCTCAGTTCCTCCATCTGTGGAATGGGAGCGTTCACTTTGTGGAATCCTCATGAGGTTTGAATGAAAGTCTCTGAGCTGCTTAGCATAGGACCTGGCACAGAGCAAAGGCGACTACTAGTTTTTATGATTAGGCTTCTGTTGTCTGTCTAGGCACGGGTAAGACTAGGTCTGTACATTTTTTCAAGTGCTCCTCAGCTACTGCTCTGCAGTGCATTAGAGAACTCGCTTCCTGTACCCTGAAGTGGCTGAGCCCCACCCGAGCCTCCACCACCCACATTTCCAGTGTCATGCTGTTTTGAGTCTGGGTGTTTTAAAGTCTCTTTTAGTAACATGTAAAATGCACTCCCGTTCCTCATTCATCCTGTAAACTGTCTGCTGTTTGAAAGTACGAGGCAGGCGGTGATTACAACAGTAGAATCCGAGTCACCTTGTCAAGGGTGTCGGCCCCAGATCTGCTCCCAGCATGCTGTGCGAGGCGCACCATATGTCCACTTGGGACTCCTCGGGGCTGAAACCACCTCCTCGAGCCTCTGTTTCCTCATCTTTGAGTGGGGCCACTTCTCGGCCCTGTGGTCGAGAGCTGTTGATAACATCCGTGGTTGCTTCTGGGTTTTGGTCGCAAACTCTTCAGAGATGTGCTCTGAGTCCTCACTCAGCAGAGGACTCTGACATCTACCAGTACAGCGTGGACCCAGTCGTCATGCGTGTTCGATGTTCAGTGCGGCCTGTGGAGTGTTGTTAATGGTGGTGACAGTAGGTTGTTGCCATGGCGACGGAAGTAGGTTCTTGCATACTTCCTAACCAATTTTGGGATGTAGAAATGCAGCTTATTGATTATCTCGCATGCATGTCTTGCATCTGTTGGTTTCGGTTGACGCGTTTGCTTTGGTTGATGCGGAGTCAGATGGTCAGTTGTGAGCTGCAGCGTTGCGTCTTCGTTTCTGCGGGTTCCTCCCGGTTCTCCACTGTGCCCTCCTGCACTTCCCCCAGATCCCAAGCGCTGCCGTGGCGCTAGGCCAGGCTTCCCTGTTCTGTCTTTGAGTTTCAAGTGCATCTCTCTCGTATTTCTCCACTAATTATAATATTAGTGCCAGCTCTTAATTTAGGATCCACTTCAGCCTGCTCAAAAATTATTTTTGCATTCCCGTCATTAAATTTTGTCTTTGAAGGTGGTAGTGAGTTTTTTTCAAATGCCTTTTTGGTCTTTGTAAAGTGATCATATGAGTTTTCTGAAGCTATTGATGGGGTGGATTCTATTATTAGATTCGCTCCTATTGAACAGCCCTCAGCTTGCTGCGATAAACCCTAATTGGGACATTATTCTTTCATCACATTGCTGAGTCCTTGTCACCAGCTGAGCGTTTTATCTCTGTCTCAGATCGGGCACAGAAAATCGATGACGGTTTGGGAACGAATTGTAGGTGGCTTTGAATATTTTCTGGGTGTGAATCAATTTCTCTAACAGGATTACTTTTCTGTTTAAAAATAGAAAGAATTTATTAATGCAGCTTGGGTCAAGGTACCAAACAGGAAGGAATTATTTTAATAGTTATTTTAAGGTCAATCCTAGTTTTAGTTAAATTTTTCTACTTTTTGTGTCCATTATAGTATAGTTTTTTTTAACTATTTTTTATTGATTATGCTATTATAGTTTTCCCCCTTCCACCCTGCTCCCCCAACCGTCCAGCATCCCCCACCTTAGTTCATGTCCATGGGTTGTACATACAAGTTCTCTGAGTTCTCTGTTTCCTATACCATTTTTCTCTCTCCCCATCTATGTTATGCCTACTAATTATGCTTCTTCTTCCCTGTACTTTCCCCCCATTCCTCCCTTCCCCCTCCCACTGAAATCCCTCCCTTTGATGTCCATTTCTCTGATTCTGTTCCTGTTCTGGTTGTTTGCTTAGTTTTTGTTTTTGTTGTTTTTCTTTTCTTTTCGGTTTGTTAATAGTTGTGAGTTGTCATTTTATTGTTCATATCTTGTATCTGCTTTTTCTTAGATAAGTCTCTTTAGCGTTTCATATAATAAGGGCTTGGTGATGATGAACTCCTTTAACTTGACCTTATCTGGGAAGTACTTTATCTGCCCTTCCATTCTAAATGAAAGCTTTGCTGGATAGAGTAATCTTGGATGTAGATCCTTGCCTTTCATGACTTCAAATACTTCTTTCCAGTCCTTCTTGCCTGTAAGGTTTCTTTTGAGAAATCAGCTGATAGTCCAATGGGAACTCCTTTGTAGGTAACTGCTTTTAGGATCTTCTCTTTGTCTTTGATCTTGCGTAACTTAATGATGATGTGCCTTGGTGTGTTCCTCTTTAGGTCCAACTTCTTTGGGATTCTCTGGGCTTCCTAGACTTCCTGGAAGTCTATTTCCTTCACCAGATTGGGGAAGTTTACCTTCATTATTTGTTCAAATAAGTTTTCAATTTCTTGCTGTTCCTCTTCTCCTTCTGGAACCCCTATAATTCGGATATTGGAATGTTTCAGGTTGTCCCAGAGAATATTCAGCCTCTCTTCATTTTTTTGGATTCTTGTTTCTTCATTCTGATTCAGTTGGATGTTTATTTCTTCCTTTTGTTCCAAATCGTTGCTTTGAATCCTGGTTTCTTTCTTTTCACTGTTGGTTCCCTGAAGATTTTGCTTTATTTCATTTTGGGTATCTTTTATTTTTCGACCAAGTTCAATCAGTTCTGTGAACATTTTGATTAGCAGGGCTTTAAATTCCCCATCAGATAGGTTGGCAATTTCCTCATCACTTAGTTCTGAGGTTTTGCTGTGTTCTTTCATTTGGGCCCTATTTCTTTGTCTTGGCACACCTGATAAGTTGTAAGGGGAGGGGCTGTAGGTATTCACAGGGCAGGGTGACCCTCCTTGCTGCGCTGCCTGGGGGGGAGGGGCTGGAGAGGGAACAGTGCAGCTTGCCCGCTCGTCTCTAGCGCACTTTCCAACAGACTCATGTCAGACTGGAATTATCTTCCACCAGCCGAAGCCCACAGTCAGCTCTGAGTCTCAGTTCTCCCCTTAAGTCAGCCCCTCCCAAGCAGCTTCAAGGAGCTTGGAAGTCAGCCCCGCCCCTCAGCCTCCTTGCCCCAATTGTTCTGAGTTGGCCAGCTCGGTCTGCCTTACCAGTCTGGTTGATTTTTTCTTTAATTGCTTGGTTGTCAGAGTTCCATGCAGTGTGATTTTCTGGCACTTTTGGTTGTTCATTGGTTTTAGATTGGTTGTTGTCCTCTTTTTGGTTGTGCGAGGAAGTGAAAGGTTTCTACCTACGCCTCCATCTTGGCCAGAACCCCCACATTAGTATAGTGTTTAAAAAACTGTCATGGACATGATCAGTTTTATGATCAATTATGCATTGTATGTTCTTAGGATTTTAAAAAAAATTAAAATGATGCAAAATAGGCACTTAATGCACATTAAGTTCAATAAAACATCTCTTAAGCTCAGTTCTTGTTTTAATGTTGGTCCTCTTTTGCTACATTTTAAAAACATATTTGACAGAGTTTTGCTCGTTTTCATTAGCTGTTCTAATATCAAGCTCCTGACATATATTTAAATTTCACGATGTTTTCTTCTGTATTTCTAGTTTTTATCATCATTATTTTCTTCTGCCTGTTTCCTTAGGTTTACTGTTGTTGTTTTCTTTTTTCACGTGTGAACTAGAATGCTTAACTTTTTTATAATAGAGTTTGAATTTACACATTTACTTTTGAACAATACGTTCCCTGCAACCATAGATTTTAATGTCACTCTCAACAGTCGGTGCCCTCGGTCATTCCCTCTGTCATGCTGTTAGGGTAAAACCGAGTGACCGGTAAGGTTCCCACTCTATTTTTTTAATATGTTGTGATTCCTTTATGACATATTATATCACTCACTTTTATAAGTACCTCATGGATGCTTGAGAAGATGTGGATCATATTTTCAGAATGTAAAATTTAAAAATAGCCATTTCATTGAAATCTATGCAGTTAAAAGACAACTTTGCAAAAAGGTAAAACCGTGTCTCTCGGACAAATGGGAAATGCACACATGGCCACAATCTCCTTTAACTCGTTCACTAACGTCAGAACCAGTAAGGTGTTCAGCCGGAGCACAGGAGCACCCAGCACACAGGCTGTGCATGCAGGCAGCCGGGAGAGCTGTCGGGAATCTGTGAGCAAACGGCGTCCGTGGGCAGTAATCCGGCATTTCTGCCCGACAAAATTCAGGTGCGTGTCTGTGGGTGAGAAGTATTTGCATCATTGTCAATTCTTTTAACGTCTTCAAGTTTTAAAAGGAGCTCCAACATAAGGAAGACGTAGGTAACCCAGAAGGGTGTACTAGACAGGAAACCCAGCAATCTTCTTTGCCCTTTTTAAAGACTTCCACACTTTCCCTCACAATGTCTTGCATTTTTAATTTATCTACCATGTGGGACAGTGATGAGCTAATTTCTCACGCTAAATTGTGTTTGCAGTTTATGTTTTTAATGGCTTTTCTTTTTATATTTTTAGCCATGTAGCTTGATAACTATAGACCTTTGGTATAATATTTTTAGTATTTAAGTGGTACATATTCAACATGTAAATTTCAGGGAGTAAAGTATAAAGAAAAATTTCAAATCACTTCTAATTTCCACTCTCCCTAACTACTATTCACATTTAGCTTATTACCTTTGAGCCTTTTTTCCATGTGTATTTCTTTAATATATTCAACATTGTTCTGTTAACGAAAATTTGTTTTCTGCTTTTTTAACCTAAGATTTTTAACCCTTTTGCCCTTAAAACTGTTCAGAAGCATCAATTTAAATAATATGATTTAAGTTTACTTCCTCTTCCTCTTTCGTTGGGCATATTAGACTCCAGGTTTCTGCTATTGAATAACGCTGGGTGATAAAGATGTGTCCACATTTTACATTATCTCTTAAGGAGACATTGTCAAAAGTGGGGAATTACCGGGTCAAAGAATATGAGCAGCGCCGGGCTCTGGACAGAAGGCAGAATTGCTTCATGCGTGGCTGTGCCCACCGGAACCCCCCGAGTCGTGATTGCAATACCCTGCCCCCCACACGAAGCTGCATTAGCATCAGGCCCTTGTTACACGTTGCACCTTTGTCATTAGTTCTCGCCCTTCGCGTGTGACACCTTCTCATTTACATTCCACCTTGACAGTGGCATTGCAACTTACTCTGCTCCTCTGATCAAATTTGGCTGTGGAATCTGCAGACGCCTCCTCTTGGTCAGTTCCCTGGTCTGCGTGTGCCTCCCGCTGGGTCCCATTGAAGCAAATCTGGGGCTGCGTCTTTCCCTCAGGAATCCAGGCTGCCTTTCCCTATTGTTGCAGTCAGTGTGGTCTGGCCTGACTGCGGTCATTGTCTTCACGCTCCCCAGGTGTTCGTGCTTCCTCTCTGACAGTCTGCCTCTCTTCTGGTGGTTTGGTTTATAGCATCGATTATAACTTCGAAGATGAACATTCTAGTTTTCATTTCACTAGTGACTGCTAAAACGTACGTTGTTAACATTCATAATTCTGTTTTTAAACCCAGCGAATAAAAATATTTCCTATTCTTTTTTGTGGAATTAAAGAGATTTTTGAGAGTTTTGGTTGTTTTTCCATAGTTTCACACTCTTTATTGACTTAATCTGGTGTAGTTAAAATTTAACGATGAGTGATTAATGTTTTTTATTTCCTGACCTCTGCAACCTCAGTGTCTCCTGTGGGGATCGCTGGCATTTCGCAACTTTTCTGTCCAAGAACCCCCTCTCTGACTCACCCTAGACAATTCAGGAGAGATTCCTAGGCATTCTCTGCAGGAACGGTGCTCATCGGGGAAAAATTCAGAGATTTGCAGATTTCTGAATATCTCCCTGTCGCACTGCAAACGGGTACTTGGTCCATGTGATGCAAAATTCCTCGATCTGATCCTTTTCCTCTGGAATCTGTGGAGCTGGTCTCAGCTGAGGCAACAATGGTGGTGGAGAAGAAATCTGTAAAAGCTGCATTTTGACTCCTTTGAAAATAACTTGTCTTTTGGAAGTTAACTCACCAGTGACACTTACTGAGCCCTGACCAGACATACCCTCACTCACTGACCTGGCGCTTTTAACCCACTTGCTTGAGCTCATTTTCCTGCTTGATGGCTTCTAGCAGCCTTTCTCTTTGTGTTTAATTTTTTTTTTTTTTACCACCAAGGATGTTGTTCATTTTTGGCCATTATTTGTCCAGAGCCCATTGGTCACTGGATTCCATGTGAATTCACTTGTCTGCCAGGAAGGATAATCAACTTTGCAGTGTGTCGGGCTCCCAGGAGCTCACAGATTCATTCTCCCCTGCATGCCTGATCTGGTGGTCGGCCCAACTCATCCACCTCCACAGCACCCTGTCTGTGTGCGCCCCTCCTTTCAGCCTCTCTGCACCCCATCCCTCTGTCCCTGCTCCCCATCCCTGCCTCTGTGTCTCTGTCTCTAGCCATGTTCCCCATCGCGTAATTATTTCTAATTAATTCCCAGTCAGAGTGATGGATGGTTTAATTTGCTTTCCTTGAGAGCCCTGTGTTCCCTTGCCTCGCTGGAGACTGGGCAGAGTTCCAGAATCCCCCAGGGCAGGCAGCTGTGGAAGGTCAGGCCTGGCGGTGGAGGTGGGGGAGCAGCGCGAGGGTTTGGGACCAGCCTCTCCCGGCGCCGCGTCACTTTGATTGCTGTCATCCTTCAGTGCCCTGGCTAAACCAGAGCCCTGTCCCTTCCACTGTGAAGCCTTGTACAGCGAAGAGAGACTCAGCTGGCTCCAGAAACCTGCGGAAATGTCTTTGCTGCAATCTCTTAACAAAAGGGGAAATTCTGTCTCGGGTCTCCAGAGCAAAACTTGTAGAAATCCCTCTTCATCCATCTTTTCCCCAGAGTCCTCTTCTCATGGTCTCTGCTCTCCCTCGTTTCCCCCAGACACCCCTCTGGCCCTCCCTCTGAGAACTGAGTCTCAGGCACTTTGCTCGGGGAGCAGTGCAAGCTCTTGGTTGCTTTTCATTCTCTCCTCTCATTTCTCTGAGTGGCGGGTATGACGGCCCAGGAGCCCAAAGTCCTCCCTGGAGGAGGAAGGGGGAGAGGAGGTTGTGAATTCTCCCCGATACTTTACCCCTGTCCACAGCCACCTCAGGAACAGTCAGTCCCATTGATCTCCATCACCACCACCATCATCATCACATCATCATAACCACCGTGACCACCACTGTCTCCGTTAATGTCATCACCACCTCCATCATGTCACTGTCATCACTGTCACCCATCACCATCTTTACTGTCATCACCACCATCATCTTTATCATAGCAGCTACTGTTTATTAATTTGCCACGTGACAGGCACTATGCTGAGCATTTTACGCATATATGCATTTTGTCATTTAATCCTCGCTGTGACCTTGAAAGGTGGACACTATAATGACTGCTGGTCTGGCCATAGAGGTCCCGGCGCCAGTAAGCAGTGAAGCCAGGGTTCAGCCCTTGGTCCCTGACTTCATGGGCAGTAGTGGATTGGGTCCCCTTTCCCACAGGCCTCAGGTGTTCCCCCAACTCTGCCCGATCCCACACCCAAGTGTCCTCCCCAACCCTTTCACCCCTTGTGTTCCTTCTTTTTCCTCCACAGGTGTACGAGGGCGGGAGCAATGTGGACCAGTTTGTGACCCGCTTCCTCCTGAAGGAGACGGCCAATCAGATCCAGTCGTTGCTGAGCTCCGTGGAGAGTGCGGTGGAGGCCATCGAAGAGCAGACGAGCCAGATCCGGTGCGTGCAGGGGACCTCGCAGGGCCACGTGGGGGCACGCCGCGCACGTGCGCGTGCCGGCCCGCTGCTTGGGGTGGGGTGTCTGTGTGCCTGAGAGCTGGGTGGCTGTGGGTGAGCTGTGTGAAATGGAGACGGTCCTATACCTACCTCGTCAGTGCCTCTGAGGACTGAGCGAGGTAACGTCCGCTTGGAAGAACGCCCGCTTTGCAGGCGGCACGACCTACAGCGCATGCGCACGGTTACTGCTGTTTCCTGGACTCCAATCAGTTTGCCGCGTCCCCACAGCATGCGCATTGTTTTTTACCCGGCTATTCTGTTGCTTGACTTATTTTTGAAAACTGGCAATAAATTTTGGAAACTGTATGTGGTTACCATAACTGGAAACAAGCATCACGGGCTGTAAACGAAGTCGCTGTAAAACTCAGCACCTGCTGTCAGTGGGAGTCTTGAGGCCGCTCCCTCTGTGTTGGAGACAGACTGGGACGCCAGACCAAGGCATTGCGGGCAGAGCAGCACCAAGTGAGACCGTCTCAGGAGGACTGAAGAGAAGTGAAGTAGAGCAGTTTTCTCACAGTGTTATTTAGTGTTCATTAAGGCCTTGTTTGCGTGCCCTTGAAGCCATGGAAAAGCTTTTGGGGTCCCCCCTCTGCTTGGAACACTGTGGAGGTGGCGAGCCTTGCGTCTAGGCAGGGATAATTCTCCTGGCTCGGCAGTGCCAGCTCTGGGGGGCCACGAGCCCTCGCGTTTACTGTCCCGAGATGAGACCAACTTCTCGCCTGTTCTTTCTGGAACATCTGATGTGCCTGGCATAAGAGGGAAATAAAGATAGACAGGAGCAAGAACCAGGTATCTGGGCCAAGCATTACTGATGTTTGAGTTTCTGTGAGTGGCCGCAGGTTTCCCGGGCAGAGGCCGGGCATGGCAGGGTGCCGGTTGCTGTGGGTAGGGGGTGGGACTGTGTGTTTTCAGTTGCTGAGGGGCTTGGTTGCAGTCAGATGGGGCTGCAAAGCCGCTGGATGATACTGTTCTGAGCACCCACAGCCAAATCCCCTGGGAAATGGGAAACGCAGATCCCTGGGGCCCTCGGCTGTGCCACCTGGATTGGATCCCTGGGAACAGAGCCCAGAGCTCTGCATCCATGATCAGTCTTGTGATTCTGAGGGTCCCCAAAGTTCGCCACAGCTCTGGAAGCTGACAGAGATTGCCTTCCTTTTTTGTCACTATCCTGATTCAAAACTTGACATTTTTATCCTGCTGTAGAACAGATAAGATGGCTGCATGATTTTCATAGCCGATTTCCTCTGCTTTCCTAGTTCTATCTCATGTCCGCCCCCACACTGGGACCTGACTTTGGGAGGCTGGTGGCAGGGGGAGACAGTCTGCTCCACACTCACTCCCACCTCAGGCCGCCCCAAATCTCAGCTGTTTCAGCTGCCCTGGGCTGCAAGTCCCCTTAGGCCTTTCTGCTTCCGGGCCCTGAGGGTGTTGTGTTCCAGGCACAAGTGGTGGATCAAACCCCACTGCCCCAGGGACTCCTGCCGCCCCTGGTCATAGTCACATTTAATTTGCTGCTGGTTTGTAGAGCCTCCAGGATTGACACCTCAAAGACTCCACATCCTCCTGGTCCTGCAGGGTGGCCGAGTTTGCCCTCTGCATGGGGGAACTTGTGAGCTTTCGGGTTCGCAAATTCCATAGTGCACAAGGCAGTGCTGCCGAATGCGGAAGAGGGCTAGACCGTGCATGTTTGAGTGTGTGTGTGTTGTATGTAGACACGCATGTCAGTGCATATTTGTATGTTTATGCTGAGTTTTCCAGCATCTCTTTGCACGTGGGTGTTCAGACATTCACCGAGCATTGGTTGAGCCCCTGCTGTTGTGCCAGGCACAGTGCTCAGTGAGCTGGTGTGCCTGTCGGGGGCCGTGCCTGTCGGGGGCCGTGCATGTGTGGGCACGGCAGTGTGCGTGGTGGGGGTGGGGTCAGGCCTCAGGCCCGGCCCTTCTCTCTAGGACCTGGCTGAGGTCAGAATCACAGGTTTCACTGTCTCGTCCTGTGCCTATGCTGGACAAAGTCTCTAGGCTCCCTTTAGCCGAGAGGGTGCAAACCCAGCTGCCCCCCACCCCACAGGGCACTAAATTGACTCCTAGTGAGGCAGCCAGGGAAGGGGGATGCTGTGAGCCATTGGGTGGGAGCAGGGGCCTGGAACCGAACCTCTCCGGAACGGGACATGGGCTGAATTCCTATTCCACTGCCCTGCTGCCTGCGTGGGCTTGGCCTCCACAGGGCAGTGGAGTTTACTCCATGGAGCTCCATGGAGTAAACTGAGCACGTTTCAGCTCACGGTGGGTGCCTAACATCAGTCAGAGCTGCCCAAAGAGGTCAAGGTGCTACGGCCTCCCTCACGGTGTGTGTTTCTCCCGCTCCCACTGCAGCCAGAACCACAGCAAGCCCGGCCCTGGCATGGTGCAGACCTGGTATGGAAGCCCCACTGCCCCCTATGCCCCCAGCCACAAGCTCATGGCCTCGGAACAAGAGAAGGGCCTGCCTTCTGGTAAGAGCTTGTGGTGGCCTGGGCTCAGGGGCATTGGGTGGGAACCCAGGGGGAATTCTGATGGTGGCCCACATGGGACCTGGGCCTTCAAGTGGGACTAGAACTGTGAGGCAGAGGGCAGGGCTCAGCCCCTGGGGAGGCTGAGAGCTCCCATCCCAAAGGCCTGGGCCTGCCCAACATCAAGGTCTTTGGTTGAGCCCCAGCAAGGTCTAACATGCGTGTCTTTGTTCTTCTTTCCCAGTCACCTCAGAGCCCAAGGAGGAGGGCCTGGAAGCCCAGATCAGCCGTCTGGCAGAGCTAATAGGACGGCTGGAGACCAAGGTAAGGTCGCTGAGCCCCACCTCCGTCCCTCCACAATCCCAGCCCCCAGGGAGGGCTGATAGGCCAGGAGTTGGGGACAGAAGTCGGGGAGCCTTGGAAAGGCATCACGCAGTGGAATGTGGGAAAGGGCACGACACGGCCGGACCCCGGAATTACGTCCCTTGTACAGGCTCAAGGAGAGGTGCCTGGGGCAAGATGGGGCCCCGGAGAGATGGACGGGCAGCCAGGGCGGGTGTCTCAAGGAGCAGATGGTAGTCAGCAAGATTGTGGGTGGCAAGGGGACAGAGCTTCAAGGAGCTTGAAGGGGCCTGGGCCAGGAGAGCTAAGACAGGCATGGTGGTGAGGAGGGATGGCGATGTCCAGGAGGGATGAGTAACAGCCTGAATGGCCAGCAGCCTGCAGCCTTTGAAATACGATATGGCATGTCCACAGGTAATAGAAAATGACCCAGCCTGTACAGAATCGTGTTTTCTGTGACCGCTCGTGACTCAGTAGGTGCCCACAACAAGGCTGTGCCCGTTTCCCAGGGCTGCCATCACCACGCGCCGTACACAGGCCAGGGCTTAAGCAACGTCCATTCCCTCGCAGCCTGGGGTCAGGGTGTGGGCGGGGCTGGTTCCTTCCGAGGCCTCTCGCCTGGGCTTGCAGACAGCGTCTTCTCCCGTGTCCTCACGTGGGGTTCCCCCTGTGTGTCTGTGTCCTAATCTCTTATACGGCCACCAGGTATGTGGGATTAGGGCCCACCCCTGTGACCTCATTTTAACTTAAATACTTCTTCAAAGGCCATATCTCCAAATGTAGTCACATTCTGGGGTGCTGGGGTTGGTCCTCCAGTTGGGGGAAAACACAGCTCAGCCCATAACAATGACAATTTCTTGGAAGAAAGAAAACAGGTTGCCTTAGAGTTTCCAGACTCAGGCATCGACTGCCCTCTTTGAATCCTGGCCATACCACTTAACAGCTGTGTGACCTTGGGCCAATGATTTATCCTCTCTGAGCCTCAGATGCTTCCTCTTAACAATAGAGGGGAAAACAAGGACTATGGCTGCTCTCCCAGGGTTGTTGTGAGGAATAAATCAAATAATGTCTTAATGGCTTAGCACAGAGTCTGCTGTGAAGCTAGCATTCAACATTAGCAATGTTAGCAATTATTATTAGACATTCTGGTGCCAAAAGCTATACCAATGTACGTACCATATCTGTATACCCACATAAACCAAGTATCTCCGAGCCCTGATGTTGCAACAATTTTACATTTCTCTGACTTTTCTGAATTTCTTACATCTTTTTCAAAAGGGCAAAAAAAGGCCCAGCTGGTGTAGCTCAGTGGATTGAGCGCGGGCTGGGAGCTGGAGGGTCCCGGTTCGATTCCCAGTCCGGGCGTATGCCTGGGTTGTGGGCCAGGTCCCCCAGTGAGGGCCATGTGAGAGGCAACCATACATTGTTCTTTCTCCTTCCCTTCTCTCTCTGAAAATAAATAAATAAAATCTTTAAAAAGAAAGGGCAAAAAAAGGTACTTTGATGGATTTGGGGGTTGGTTCTGAGGTATTTGTGGGGGCGGGGGGGGGGGGAACTTGGAGGGAAGTGGCAGTGATCCCTCCTGCAGAGCTGAGGCCAAGGTGGAATCGCCCCCTATGAGAGCCGCTGCTGGGTGGAGCGGTTCATGGACCTGGTGGCCCGGTTGTCATAACAACTCCACCGGAGCCTGCAGAGGGAGGCTCTTTGAAGCTTATTTTTAGCGCCCTGGTCGCCTTAACAACGGGCTGGCTGGCAACTGTGAGTACCTGGGCGTCCTGGAGATGGGGCGGAGCCCTATTGGCCAGCCTCTGATTGGCCCAATCCCAGGGCTGCTCCGGGCCCCGCCCCCACCCCCCATGGGCCAACCTGAGCCACTCCTGCCTCTGCCTGGGGCTGGAGGATCGATGGAGCTCTGCTGTGGCCAGACTGGAAGTGGGTAGGAGGGTACCATTGTGACTCCCCCATCTTCCCCCATCCTATCCTCCTGTGGCCGTGCCAGCCGGAAGAAGCCAAGGGACCCAGTTACAACCCCTGCTCTCTAGGAGACGACCTACACGGTTATAAAACAATGGTAATAGACTTGCCTCTGGCAGACATACCTTGGCTCTTTACCTACAAAGCAGGTGTACACTGCGTGTCCTGGAGAAGTCAGCACCTGCTCCAGGACCAGCTATGTGATTTACAGGGTCTAGTGCAAAATGAGCATGCAGGGCCCCTTGTTCAAACAGTATTAAGAATTTCAAGGGGGTGACCGCATGGGTCACAGGCCAATACATCTGCCAGGCTGTTCTCCTTAAAAACAAGCCGGTGGGCCACACACATCGTCTGTGGGAGCATAAAGACCTGGGTCCGTGATTACAGCAGAGACCCAGGCTGTCCTTGGGAAAGAGAGCCAGGGCTGGGCACGGAGGTGGCATTTATTGGGGGAGTCTCCACGTTATAGTGGGGAGAACCAGGATTCTGTGTCAAGAGGAGAGAAGCCCCCAGGTGAAACCCAGGCTCCCTTTGTGGCCTTTGGTTCTCTGCTGAAGTCGTGCCCACTGAGCATCCCTGCGGTTCTGGGCCCCATTCTGGACACCAGCCTGTGGTCGTAAACGTGCAGGGGTCCCTGCTCCCTGGAGCTTACAGTGGGGCACACCTGCCTCAGGGAGTCTGGGAAGTTCACTAAAGTGTATTTGAAAAGTATTTAGCCCAGGGCCTGTGGAAGGCAAGGGAAAACAGACACCCCATTCAGACCGTTAGACTTAAGGGGCACAGGGGTCGAGACTGACGTGGTTTGTGAGTTGATGTGGAATCGCAGTGCTGTTGCCAGCAGTTATGGCAAAGGACCAGCATCTTGGACTCAGGACGCTTGCGTCCCAGTTGCTGCCCCTCCCAAGACCTGCCTGCCGCCTGCCACCTTCCCCCCCCGCCCCAAAACATGGAGCTTCCTTCATGGCTTCTGCAGTAGGTCCGCTTGATCTCTGTGCCTCCCAGTGTCCCCATATGCCAGGGCCAGAAGGTATCCCCACCACTTCCGATATGGTTGGCCTCCCAGCCTGGCTTCCTGGGTACCCTCTGAGCCAGCACTGTGCATGGAGGGTGGGCTGAGCCCTGCCCAGTGAGGCCTGGCCCCTGGGAGCACCCTCCAGCCTGGGGAACTCCCTGGGACCTGGGTACAGCGGGGCTGGAGCTCTGTGCTGGCCCTGGGTGCTCTGGTGTCACTGTGGTGGTCCTGGAGGCCTCCAGGGTGGAGGTGGCCTTTGTCTCCAGCATCACTTCCCGCTTTGTTGTTCCAGACCCTCTGGTTTGACCTGCAGCAGCGCCTCTCAGATGAAGAAGGCACCAACCTGGTGAGGCCCCTCCCCGGAGGCCTCGCCTCTCCTCCTGTGGCCTCAGCCCTGCCTGAGCCCAGGGCTCAAGATACAGGTGGCTCGATGGCCCTGCCACCCCATCCCCAGGGACCACCGTGTGGGGAGATGGAGCCCCAGCACTTGGTCACCCTCCCCTTCCACAGGTGTTCTTTGAGACACCAGGGCTTTGATCAAAAAAAGATTGGCCTGGAACAAAATGATCAGCAGGATGGTGACATCACAGCATGCATGCGATCAGAAATGAGCTTCCCTGGTCACTGGCTTTGTTGAGTCTCAGACCCGACACCTTGCAGGCAGCTCTGGACCCTATAGAGCCTCTATAAACACTCTTGTCCGTTTTTCAGCATTTGTGGGGCTCCTACCTGCATTTGGCTTTTAAAGTTTTTATTCTTTTTAGCCAGTGTTTGTGTGTAAGAACGAAAAATGTATACACACGGGCTTTTGTTTATTTTGACCAAATTGTCCCATCCTGTCTGGTGGGAGGTTCAGGGAGGCTAGGTCTTGGGCTCTACCCACGGGGCTGGAGGCCCTGTGGGGGAGGGCGCTGTCCGGAGCCTGCAGGGGCTCACCCGCCCTGTGGCCCCACAGCATCTGCAGCTGGTCCGGCAGGAGATGGCCGTGTGCCCCGAGCAGCTGAGCGAGTTCCTGGACTCCCTGCGCCAGTACCTGCGGGGCACCGCTGGAGCCAGGAACTGCTTCCAGTGAGTAGTTTCTGAGCTGGGTGGTGGTCAGGAGCTCAGCCTGGGGGTGGCGGACAGGGAAGGACCACCCCGAGGACAACCTGTACCCCAGGGAAGTGCTTAGCAAGGGTGGTTAGGAAAGCGGGGTTCAAGCCCTAGAGCAGGCCCTTCCCCACTGAGCAAGCATGGCGAGTGACCTCACCTCATCTTGCTCCCCTGTGGAGCGGGACCACTGACTGGACCTCCCAGGGGTTGCTGGAGCCGTAAATGGAAAACCAGATGTGAAGGGCTTAGGCCGGTGCCTGGTGCGCAGAGCTCGCTCAGTGGCAGCTGCTGCTCTCACCCTGTGGCTGCCGCTCGGTGTCTCACCTTCTGGTCCCAGCTGCTGAGGCCTGCATCGCTTCTTGGAAAAGCTGAACCAGGTGGCCCTGGCCACACGGGCTTGGGTCACAAAAGATGACAGCCCCCCCTCCCCAAGGGCTGCTGTCACAAGCTCCTGGGTCCTCGCCCCTCCTGTCCATGCCCAGGACAGCAGCCGTGGCCTCTGCACCGTTCTCTGCCTCAATTCTTTCTCCAGTTTGCTTTCTCCACCTTGAGAGCTTGTGTGCCTTCGCCTTCTCCCCGGGGGCTGGGCCCTGAGGATACAGCTGTGAATCAGGTGCCTGCTCTTGCCGAACCTTTATTGGAGGCAGTAGGAGAGGAGCAGACAAAGAGGTGAATCTGAAGGGTGGGGGTGCTGTGGAGGCCAGGAAGCAGGGCCCTTCCAGGGAAGGAAGGGCTTGGGGAGGGCAGACGCTGCCTGTCACTGAGCCCTGAGGACCCGGACCCCAGAGTCTGAGTGAAGGCGGTCAGGGCGGGACGGGGCGACGCCATGGCTGGCGGGCAGGACCCACTCGCCCCCACCCTGCTTGTCTGGAGTGCAGCGCACCCTATTTCAGATGCTGTAGGCAGGCCCTCCCACACGGTCCGGTCTCCTCTGCGTGCAGGAGGGGTGGGTGGGGAGCAGGGGGCTCCCGGGTGGCCAGGGAGAGAGAGGCCCTGCTGCCACCTGGGGAGGGGGCCCGCCCTCGGCGAGACGTGGTTGGAGCTGGGCTCTGTTTTGCAGTGCATATCTGACCGGACTTGCTGGTGGCGGGAGAATGGGTGTGGGAGGAGGGGAGGAGGCGTTGGAATCTGAGATGCTCTGGCTTGGGAAACGGACAGAGGCTGGTGCCGTGTCCTGACCTGCAGGAGTCGGGGCGGTCAGGCGTGTTGGTGCACGGGAGTCACACAGGCCACTTGGGCCACGTTACATTTCCGACGCCAGGCGAGGTACAGACACAGGAGTGTGGAGGTCCCGGGAGAGGGCAGGCTGGGAGTGTGGGTGTGCAAATGGCACCAAAAGCCACAACGGCGGCGTCCACAGTGGGGGAGGAGGGGGGCTGGGGCTTGGTAGGGTAGAGTGGTGAAGGGCCCTGCCGCTCCTCCTCTGCACACAGGCAGCACACAGTAGGGCTTCATAGTATGTCCTCCCTCTACCCCGTGCCTGCCTGCTGTGTCTTCTTTCCCACCCAGAGGCCCCCCACCCCGGCCGGAAAAAACAGTGCCCATCAGCTGAGCAAATTGTCACCACGACTGCTTTCATCTTCTGCAGTTCCCGCACTTAGAGGCACCAGATTGCTCCAACGACCTTTGTCTGTCGCAGGGAGAAGGGCCCCTAAGCAGCCCCTTCTGACTCTGGCAAAGGGCCATGGCTCTATCTGATCAGTGGGCAGCTCGTGTCCCCGGTCCCCCATCCTCTCATTGAATTACCAGCCCACAGCTCCGCCTGTAATTTCAGCTACAGCATAATGAACTAATGATGCTATTAGCAGCCTTCTTTCCCTGCTTCTTTCCTGGTGGCAAAACCTGGAATTGCCTGTAATGACACAGCAGCCGCCACCCATGGCAGCGTTCTCCCCGCAAGGACGCTCGGGGGCTCAGTTCTGCTGAGCTCGTGAAAAGAGAAGCAGCCGGGAGAGTGGGCGAGAGGCCAGAGGGGCAGTGTTACAGACGACCTGCTCTTGGAGGTCAGCCCTCAGTCCCCCCAGGCCTGCCATATTCTTGGAACCACCCCCTTGCCTCGTCTCCCGCTCCAGGTAGCTCCAGTCCTGTTTGAATGAAGGTGAGTGGCCTGCCACCGTCACACAGGTAACACAGGAGTGACCTGGGCCCTGCAGGACCACTCACCCAGGGCAGGGCCCTCCCCCAGCCTTAGTGAGCCAATTCTGACTCCCTGGATTGTTTCAAGGATTAAATGAAGTGACAGTTGTGAAGAAGAGTGTGACAGGAAAAAATGAATATTAGGCCTTTAAAATGACATTTCATTATAATTCATTCAACAAACAGGTATTGGCCACAATCCGGGGCCAGGCCTTGCTCCGGGCGGTGGGGTACATGCTGAACCGATGGGATTCCGTGCCTGGTCTGGGAGGCTGTGGGTTGCTTCCATCAGAAAGGCAGAGGAGTTATGGGTCGCGGCCTTGGGCTGGTGACAAACCAATTGCCTGTCCTGGAATAGCCCTGGGTGCCCCAGCTTCTGCCAGGCTCACAGTCCGGCGGGGCAGGCCCCTGGGCGGCACAGGCTAGTCCACTGATCCGACCTCTCCTGTCCCCGTGCAGTGTCGCCGCCGGGAGGCTGTCAGATGGCTTCACCTTTGTGGTCTACGAGTTCTGGGAGACCGAGGAGGAGTGGAAGAGGTATGCACGGCCGCGTCTGCTGGCCCAGGCCTGCAGCAGTGGGCTGGGTGATGGGAGGGCACAGGGAGGTGGGCCCACCTGGCTCCCCAGCCCTTGCCCCAGATAGCATGGGAGGGGATGAAGGGGAAGAGAGGGGAGGGAATAATGAGCCCAGGTTCCAGCAGCATCCGTGACCCAGAATGCTGGCCTCATTGGCCAAAGTGGCCCCTCGAGCCAGTGGGAGGAAGCATTTCTCAGCATGGGGTGCACTCTCCCTCCCACTCAGCAGGGCTCTGAATCCAGGTTCTTGGCTGTGGGATCTGAGGCCAAGGCCATTCCTGTTTGAAAACTGCTGCCCCAGAGGATAAAAACCAGAAAACTTATCTCATGAAGGACACTCACGGGAGGCAAGAAACAAGCTCTTCTTCCCCCCAAACCTGCCATGCACTCTGGGGGGCCCCAGCAATCAGCCTCCCAGGGCCTGACCGTCTTCTCTTCACATGACGGCTCTGAGCCCCAAGATCGGCTGACTGGTGTTTAAGCCCCCATCCTGGGCAGAGCGAGGATTAAAATTGGACCACAGCCCGAGCGAGCACCTGCCCCAGAGGCTCCCCTGCCCACCCACCCCAAGGGCTCACTGGCGCCCCCTGGGTTGCAGGCACCTGCAGAGCCCCGTGTGCAAGGCCTTCCGGCACGTCAAGGTGGACACACTGAGCCAGCCTGAGGCCCTCTCCAGGATCTCGGTGCCAGGTAGAGGGCAGGCGGGGAGGGACCTGGAACAGTGCTGCGGATGCCGCTGGTCCCTGGTTGCCACGGGCGCAGCAGCCCTCTCCGGGCCCCGATGCCGAGTTGGAGGAAGGCCAAGGCCCGAATCTTCCAATGACCCTTTATTCTGCTCCCTTAGCTGCCAGGAATTATAGTCCACAAGGGAGTGCTCAACGTCAGTGCCAGGTGTGCAGAGGGGGTCCTAGAGGGGAAGAGGCCAGGAACAAGAGTGCCAGGCCAACCCCCAAAGTTCCAAAGTGGAAGGATGGGGCCGGAGACATAACTTGGCCCTACAACCTCAGAACAAAAGGAGAGGCGGCAGAAACAGGGCCTCGGATGAGACCGAAGGCCCAGAGCACCGGGAGGGGACCAGAGCACCAGGAGGGGCCCCGAGCCCAGTGTGGTACACCTGGGCCAGAGGCACAGAAAGTGGCCCCCAGGCCAGGGCAGCACAACTGATGTCACCTCCACAGGCGTGGGGTTTGCCACCAGACCAGCCAGCAAGTACCTTTGCACCCCCCAAAAGAACCCAAGGCCTTGCTCCATGCAGCCTCCCCTGCACTGGCGGGCGGCCCTGCTGGCCCCACACAGTGGGCCCTTGCTGGAGGAGAGGTGTGCTTGCGGGCACTGCTCTCCCGCCCTGAGCCACTGGTCCAAGGTGCAGGGGGGAGGTCTGCCCTGCCCCTCAGTGCGGCCCCCATGGGACGTGGGGGAGGTGGTGTGGGTCCCCAACGACCTTCTCTCTCTCCTGCCCCATCACTAGCTGCCTGGTGCACAGTGGGCCGAGACTGACCGGCCCCAACACACACCCTGCGGATGAGCCTGGCACCCTGCCCTCCCTTCTAAAGGACGTCCCTTCTTTTCTAGAGACTTTGGTACTTGTGCTGTCTTTTCAATATACTTCCAAACAAGAATGTATTTTCCCGCTGTCTGACGTGAAGGCGAACCCCTTTCCCCGGTGTCCCCCCACCTCCCACCCCCGTTGTCTGAGCGGCTGGGGCCCTGCTGAAGCCAGAGCCTGTGGGGACGAGGAGGCTTCCTGGAGCCAGCGCCCTCACCCCTCACCCCTCACCCCAACCAAGTGGCCACGCATGCCCAGCCCCCCACCACACGGGCCTACTGTGGCCTCAGCAAGACTCTGTCCCTCCATCTCTTCTACTCCTGGTTGACGTTCCTCTACCTGATAGGAGCCAAGACCCCGTAGTGCCCAACCAAGGCCTGTGCCGAGTCCCCCACGGCAGCAGAGCCCACGTAGCCAGTGCCATGCTAGGCACACCGCCGCCGCTGCGACAAACACCGAATAAACTCCGGCGGGAACGGCCGCATGCTGTGTGTGTGTTTCCCACTTTCCAGGTGGTAACCGCTGGGGGAGTGAGGCCGCCGGGGTGCCCGGGGCCCTGGGCCCCAATTAGCCGTGAAACCTGGACCGGGTCACCCAGAGCCTCAGCTTTCTTCTCTGTAAAATGGAGGTGATCACCAGGAGGTACATATTTTAACAAATAAGTTTGTGCCTGTTTCAAAGTTCAGGGTCCCCAAGACCACCCTCAGTTTCAATAACCCACTAGAAGGACTCACAGGGCTCCTCAAGGCCACCGTACGCGCAGTCACAGATGATGGCGGTGGAAGGTTGCGGACTGAAGTTGGCAAAGGGAAGAAAAGGCAGGCGCGTGACATGAGTCAGACCCGGAGGCACCGTTCACAGCCTCAAGTTGTCCCCTCCCAGTGGAGTGGCACAGAAGGCACCTGTTTCTCCCAGCACTAATGGGCGACACAGTGCACAGTCTCGCACACCAGGGATGCTCACCAGAGCCTCGATGACCAGAGTTTCATTGCGGTTGGTCATGTAGACGTGGCTGACCTTGACCTCCAGCCCCTCTGAGGTTGGGCTGGCCCCAGCTGGCCCAAGGGCCCCAGGTAAACAAAGACACTCATGTCAGGAAGGACAGGCCAAGGTCCTAGAGCTCACCTCCCAGGAGTCTGGGCACGGCTCCTCCTCCTTGCACACCTGTCAGTGAGCTCTCAACTGGACGGGACACCGAGTCCCCAGCCCGGAAACAACGTTTAAATCCTATTCTGGAACCTTTGACATCCCCACTATGTCTCCCTGTCACGGTTAGCAGGAAGGATGTTACCCCCAAATCCCAAGGGACAAAGGAGAGGGCCATGGGTCCTTCCCCTAAGGCGGGCCGGAGAGGGAGCAGGTGGGGGCAGACACTGAGAGCAGCACAGGCCTGGGGAGGAAGGAGGGTGACCGGCCCTGAGACGGGCTGCAGTGAGCGGGCACAGTGGGAGCCCTGTGCAGGGTGGCAGGACCACGGATGTGCATTTCGCCACCTGCGCCGAGCCTGGAGCAGCCAGCCTGTGAAATGTGGTTGTTACTAAAGCCATCGAGATGGCGAGGTCTCTGCCTACCCTGCCCTGCCTCCTCTGGCTGCCTGGAACCTGGCCCACCCTGCTCTCTGAGGCAGGTCCTTCCTGCCCGGGGTCCCGCCACTCCCAACCACCTCCTCACAGGGCTTGATGCCAGCTGCTTGTGCAAAACCAGTAAAACAACATGGGCTCGTAGGAAGAGTAGAAGGCAGATTCAAGTCCCAGCGGTGCATCTCTGAGCTGACTTTCCTTGCACCCGCCTCTCAGGGCCTCTCTTCCTCATCTGAAAAGTGGGGAGAAGACCCCTACTTTGAAGATCAGGAACTCAGAACACCACTTGCCTGCGTCCTGCTGGTGGCATCAGCGCGGCTGCCCCACCCCCCTCCCCAAAGCTGGTGCGGTCCCAGTCGGCTCAGCTATTTAAAGGTGCTATTAACAGGGGGCTGAGGCTCTTCGGGGTGCGGCTGAGGAACACCGTCAGCACGTCACGCCCGCTTGCCCCCACTGTAGCATCTCTGCTGATGGCAGCCCACAGGCAACTTGGAGCCTCCTCGATTCCGAGTGGGTGGAAACAGGCTCTGAAGAGAACAAATTTCAACCCTAAAAGGTATGAGTGCACCCACTTAATTTACACTATGGAGCCAGGCACTTGGAAGGCACTGTCTCCCTCAGTGCTGCCTGTGCCATCTTGCTATCAGCAGGTGGGGAAATGGAGACACAGAGAGGGCAGGTCACTCACCAGGGGTCACACAGCAAGTAGTGCCACACATCCAGACCCGGAGCGATCTGCCCCCACACCTGGGCCCTAAGCACTGCGGCACACAGCATAGATACATGGGGGAGAAATAGCTGCGGACTAATGCATTACCATCCCAATACACGTGGGTCCTTCAACAGTTAAAGGCAGAATTACCGCATAACCCAGCAAGTCCACTCCAGGTATGTCTGTGTGTCGTACGCCCAAAAGAATTGAAAAGATGCATTGAAGCAAATGTGCAGGCGTTCATAGCAGCACTATTCCCAATGGCCAAAGATGGGAACAACTCGGATGTCCATTAGCTGAGGGACAAATACAACGTGCTCTATCCAGACAATGGATGTGACTCAGCCATACACAACAGTGGGGCTCTGGCACATGCGGCGACCTGGGGCAGCCTTGGAAACGTTCTTCTAAGTGGAAGAAGCCAGACACAATGAACCACATGTGTTGATCCCATTCACACAAAATGTCTAGAATAGTTCAGTTGACAGAAACAAAGATGCTCGGTTGCCAGGGGCTGGCGGAAGAGGAAGGAAGGAGTGACTGCTCATGGGTGTGCAGTTTCTTGGGGATGATGAGAATACTGTGGAACCAGATGGAGGTGGGGGTCACACAACATTGTGCGTGTGCTAAATGCCACTGAATGGTACACTGATGTTACATGAATCTCATCTCAGTAACAACAAAAGTCTCAATCCACTCACCTGCCCAAACAGAGGAGCTGACCACCTGCATTCAGTGGCTGGTCCACACTGCTGCCGCGTCCAGGTCAAAGCCCAAACCTTCCTCGGGAGGCGCGTAGGGCAGTCCTGTGTGGGAGGTGGGCAGCTCTAGGTGCTCAGGGCCAGCAGCCCCTGGGCTGGTGTCCCTGCGCAGTTACTTGGGGGCACCTGAGCCAGTGGAAAGGGGCTTCTTCAGGAAACTCGGAGCCCCCTGCAGCCCATGCCGCTCAGAGCAGCACAAGAAACTTAGACTACAAAACATCACTTGGCCACGTTCACGTTCGTTATATGAGATGTATAGGTCTCTCCGTTCACGCACGGGTGTCGCCATTGACCAGGAACTGGTGCCGGGCCAGGCTCTGTGCCACAGACTTTGCAGGTGTATCTCAGCTCATCCTCTTGGTATCTTGGGAGGGAGGGGCTGTCCCCAGCATTGCATTAGAGGAGAATGAAGAGGACCTAAGCCAGGGTCCCGGAAGAAGAGGGAAGAGGGTGGCCACTCACCTAGGACTGAGGAAGGGTGCCCAGGCTAAGAACAGCCTCAGCATCCTGAGGACAGAGGGCTGTTCAGATGGGGGACAGACCTGGCTAAGGTCACACAGCTGGTAAGTGGCAGGCAGAGTCAGCTCCAATCTTCCAGACCCAGAGCCCATGCTTGAAGTCCAAAAATGCCACTTCAGCCCTTCCTTCATTTTGTGGCTGTCGAAAACTTGAGGGAACCAGTTAGTACTGGAGCAGGGCAGTCCAAGGCAGAGCTCGTACCTTCCTTTAGTAGGTCGAACATCTACGGCGACATCCCAGCCACCACTGCTTTGGCTGCATTGTGTTTTTGCATTAGGATGGTTGATTTGAGGCTCAGTCCTATGAGGATCATATCTGTACCTGTCACATAGGGAGATGGAAACTGTTTTCCCCAGCGGTGATATTTGTCACCCCTTAAAGAGCACTGCCTCATCTCTTTTTAGCATTAGTGCCATCCCACTTCCTTCCTGGTATGCTGATTTTGGGTGAGGTTTAGTGTCCACATATTTCCCTGTTTTCCTTGGCTGCCAGGAAGCTCAGTGTTTACTTGCTAATATCAACCTAGGTTTTCTGGAAACAACTCTATTGTTTGGCTCCCCCACTAGCTGCTGTAGATACATTACCACCTTTAATGCTCACTGGCAGCCCACATTGCATCATACACAATAAGCCTGCTCTAGTTTGTTGATGGAAAAACAGATTCTTGGAAGAAGTTTGTAAACTTCTCAAATCTTCAGATAGCAAATGGTAAAGCCAGTGTTCCATGCCAATAGTCTAACTCCAAAGCCAATTCACACACTGCCTGCTTCTCTGGCACAACCCTTCCCCGTTATGCTTTGTTCTTATCTCTGGCTCCCTGTGAATGGCCCTCACATAGTCCTGCCTTCCTGGCCAGCACCACAGCACTTTCGAGAAGCACCCAGGGTACAACTAGTAAGTGACTGTCCATTCTTACTGCCGGCAAGGGGGTGATAAGTGCTCCAGTAAAGCAATTCTGCCCCAACACATACCCTTATCTGAGAGGACTCCATGGCCACTGAACACAGGGTGGTCCAGGGCACAGTGTCCCATGTCCCCCTCCCTGGGTCAGAGTCTACGCCTGCAACCACAGCTTCCCGCCTCCCTCAGCAGCCAAGGTGGAGGAGGGCAGGGGGTCCATCCCTGCCCCTGGGGTCAGGCACACGAGTTCCCATCCCCACCCCCTCCCACTGGGGGAGTGGAGTATGAAGTGGAAAGGAAACGGATGAGGAAACTTAACCCCAAATCGGTCCCATCTCTAACTCTGTACCTCTCAGGACAGGCAGCCTTGATTTTCCCAAGCCTCAGTTACCTTGCCTGTAAAATGTACAAGTTTGAAAATATTATGCTAAGTCAAAGAAGCCAAACACAAAGGGCCATGTGGTATTTGTGTCCATTTATTGGAGATGTCCAGAAGAGGCAAACCACAGAGACAGAAGCAGACTTGTGGTTGCCGAGGGCTGGGGGCGGGGTGGGAGCGACTGCTAATGCACGCAGGGCTGCTTGGGGGCGATACACTGGAATTAGGTATTGGGGACGGCTTCACAACTCTGCATCGACTAATACCCACCAAATTATATACTTTAAAAGGGTGATTTCTTTGGTATGTGAATTATAGCTTAAAAAAAAATGCCCGTGGACAAGCTGGGAAAAAGAAACTGGTTCTATCACCACCCTCACATGGCCACATGCATGTCACACAACATAACACATAGGACCTGCCTGCAGGGAGGCGACCTGGAATGCCAGCCATCCTGGGGTAGTGAGATTGGCCTGAATCCAGCAACACCCAGGACGTCCCCAGGCCCGTGCAGGGTCCATGCCAGCAAGCACAGCAACACGGGGGAGCAGCTGGACCCCCGCCCACCTCTGCACCCCCATCTCTTCCCCTGCCCGGCCCTGGGGCAGACCTTGGTGCCCTCATCTGCACTGCAGGTGTGACCCCTCACTGCAAAATTATTTGGGGGTTGGTGGCAAACCAAGAGCAAACAGTCCACTTGGCTTCTAGGCTCTTCATGTCCAGCCAATAGAGGGAAAGGGGGCTGTCCGCAGGGTACCCCCACTGGAGCACGGGCCAGGGGCTAGGTCATGTGGCCAGATCTGGGCATCCATCTCCTTGGGCACCTTGCAGTCACAGGCAGGATTTCTGCATTCCCAGGGCCCTGGCCAAGGACCAGCCTGCGTCCCCCCTACCTGAGAACGCCACCTGAAGTCCCTTTCTGGGCTCTCCTCCACTGTGCACTACCCTCACCCCATGTCTCTGATCCCAGCACCCCAAACAGGGCTCTCTGGGCCTCAGGCCCTATAGTTGTATTGTGTACCCCAGAAATATTAAGTCCTACCCCTGGAACCTGTGAATGCAACCTTATTTGGAAACAGGATCTTTGCAGACCCTAATTAAGTAACTTAAGGCGAAGTTGTAAGGAATCAGGCCGGGCCCAAATCCAACCACGGCATCCTTATAAGAAGAGGGGGAGGTGGTTGCAGACACAGGGGGAGGAAGTCCGTGCAGACATGAAAGCAGAGACAAGAGAGATGTGCTTGCAAGCCAAGGAGCACTGAGGAGTGCCAGCAAGCCCAGGAGCTGGAAGAGGCAGGGAGGGTCCTCCCCCAGAGCCTCCAGAGGGAGCGTGGCCAGCTGACACCGCAGCCTCTGACTCCTAGCCCCCAGGACTCAGAAACTAAAGTCTGCTGTCTTAAGCCACCAGTCTGCAGTCACCTGTTAGCGTTCTCCTCACCATTGCACCAGAAACCCTTTGCACCAGCAGAAGCCCCAGTGAGAAGCCTAAGAAGGCAAAGGTGTCAGTTTCTCCAGCATCTTTATGATGGAATTACACTGGTCTCACAGCTGGGCGGCCCATGGCAGCCCCGCTGTGCAGGCGTGGCCACCCCTCACGAGAGCTCCAGGACAGCTGCCACCGTGCTCTGCCCGAAGATGAAGGTGCCGACGAGCACGGACACCACTCCCCAGACCTCCAAGCAGCACCTGCCAAGTCAACAAATGCACGTCAACACGCACTTTCCTGGAGTTTCACACAGACAAGCCAAGCACATGCAGAAAACGTATTATTTGAAGCCCACTGGAGTCACCAATTTGGAAAAAAGTTCAGGGTATCCTCCCTGACCTGTGGGGATGGATTTCTGAAACAACAGGAAAGAAAGTGCCCGAGGTGATTTAAAAACCTCAGTCATTTCATAACCTATTCCTATCCACTATTTCATCAAAGCCAAAGAAATGGGAGGAGGGAGACACTAATTTCAAACTCCCTTTCCGACACTGTTCCTTCTGGGGTGGGAGGGATGAAGGCCCAGAAAATAAGGGAGAAGAAGAAAGCCCCAAGTCACACACAACCAGCACAGTGGCAAGGGGATGAGCACGCAGGAGACAGAGGTGGCTGGAACTGGTGGCCGCCATGGCCACAGACAGCGAGACGAGAGTAATGATGATGAGGCGCGCACAACAGGGCAGGGCCAGCGGAGGTATTCCTGGCCCCATTCACAAAGGCTGCAAGGACCCGTTGTCACAGAAAAGCAATGTCTAGTCCAGCAGTGGCCCAGAGAGGCAGCTCGGCCTCGTGAGCACCCACCCACTCGAAGTGGGAACTCGAGGTGAATGTGCCCTGGGGCTGCAGCGCTCTTCAGAGTGCTGGTGGGTCAGGAAGCCCTACAGCAGTTCTAGAATTAGAAATGTCTTGAAAGCCCATCACTAAAACGATTGTGAGCTGGGATCAAGGCGCAAAACAAAAGCAGCAGGACTTCAAAGAGTGCTCTAGGGGAAGAACTACCAGACAATCTGGCTGCTGTCAGCCCAAGGCAGGTTTAGAGGCCTCCAGAAAACCCCTTCTTGGCCCAGAAGGGAACCAAGCCGAGCCTGCTGTGTCAGGAAAACTGGGCTTGGGAAGTGGGAGACAGGCCCTGGCCTGCAGGGGGGACCCAAGTCCACAGATGCTATAACTTAGGAGCCTCTGTACTGGGCTGAACGGTAGTCCCCAAAATTAACGTCTACCTGGGACCTATGAATATGACCTTACTTAGAATGAGGGTCTTTGTCAGGAAGACCCTCAAGTCCACATGGCACTCCAACCATAGGCCACAACCCTCAGAGCCAAAGGGAGGGCGTGCATGGCCTGAAAGACACCAGGCCACAGTGCCGCTGCCTGGGTTCAAGTGCCGGCTCAGACTCCCTCTCGCTACGTGCACGTGGCCCCAGCCCGTGGCCAGCAGGCCTCTCATCTGCAGGACGTCAGGATCTCCATGGCCCCCACAGCATTCACCAGCTCCTCAATCGGAGCCCCTTCGAAGGCCCGAGTTGCGGCCCTGACTTGGAGACACTTACCTGGCTCGTGGTCCTATCGGTTCGGTGCTGACGGCACAGATGAGGCACAGACCTGCGAAGGGGATGGGGTCACCCGGGCTCTTCATTGTGGAACCTAACGCAGCCCCAGGCTCTCGAGACCTCAGTCGACACGCAGCAGCCCCCAGCGGCCCACAAGGCCGGCAACACCTTGGCGCGGTGGCCCCCTGGCTCACCCTGCTCGTGGCTCAGTGGCACCGTACGGTGGCCAAGGGCCTGACTGATGTGGGGTCCCAGCTCAACCTCCACCAGAAGCCTGGCCTCTCCACCCTCGGTCTCACTCACGGGTGACAGTGACAGCATACCTGCACGCCCGGGGCGCTGTGAGGAGGCGCTCAGGACCAGACACCTGGGACAAGCTCGGCAACTGGCAGCTGCCACTGTGACCTTTTCCTTTCTTTGTCTCTTTTTTCTTTGTTTTTTAAATAATTCTTCTGGGACTTGAAGCCAGACAGCTCTGCCTAAAGCCCCATGGCATATCCCCCACCCCAAACCTGGCCCGGCCGGCCCTCCCCCTGAACAGCTGGAGCTGGTGCACCACCCAGGACACGGGCGCCTAGCCCAGTGTGTCGGACGCCCAGCGAGCACGGCCCACGCAGCGGCCCTGGGCCAGGAGCGGGGTGCGGAGGGCAGCCATCTGACCTCAACACTGGCATTTGAAAGCGCTTCCCAGAGCTGGGGCAGAGGAGCTGGGGTGCCCCCTGAGCACCAGCAGCCCCTCTGGGGCTCCTCCTCGTGGGCAGAAGGGTCTTCCAAAGGCTGAGAGCGTGGCAGGGAGGCCCTGGCCTCCGTGGTGTCCCAACCCCAGTGACCCTCAGGACAGACCGACATTTACTAACACTGGGAGGGCTTCCTGAGAAACTGTCGGAAACGGTGTTTGCCTCCCAGGTCAGGGACAAAGGGGAGCGAAGATTTCATGGGGTACCTTTGAGCCATATGAACCTCAAGTAATTGAATGTATTTTTACATTTCATGCAATTGAAAACAATTTTTTTAAATAAAACAAAATCTCACAGTGAGTGGCAGCCGTGGGAGGTGGGCCACGCTGTGAGGTTGACTCAGGCCTGCCACGCGCTCGCCCTGCACCCCTGGGCCTCTGCGCTTCGGTGTCCCCGCTGCAGGCGGGGCAGTAACGGGGCTGTCCTCAGCTGCATCCATTGCGGGTGTGGAGGCGTTTAATAAGGGAAGGTCTACAAGGCCCCTGGCCCATGCCTGGCCAGTAAACAGGGCTGGGAGCCATGCTGCCTCCTCGGGGCTCCCACACTCCAGACCTCTGACCCCTGACCCCCAGCACAGGGGCTCCCTGCTGAGAGGAGCATGGAGGACAACCCAGCAGCAGGCCCGGGAAGCGGGCGTCTCACCTGGAAAGATGAAGATGAAGAAGGAACTGATGCCGCCGATGATGCCAATGATCTCGCTGAGGTCTGGCAGGAACAGGGCCATGGCGAGCGTCACGGTGACCCACAGGACGGTCAGCAGCATCCGGACCCCTAGCCTGGAGGGGTCGGCCAGGGCCCGCGGCCCACACGCCTGGCAGCAGCTCCTCTTCCAGAAGTCCTGCATCACCGACCTGGAGGCCGTGCCAGCACAGCACAAACGGGCTCCCGGGGCTCCGGCCCTCGCCACCCGCCTGTCATCGGGCACCCAACAGTCCCCTCCCAATCGCCCTGCCCACCTGGCAGGGCTGCCCTCCCACACAGGGGGCTTCTTCCCCGGGCACCGCACCAGCCCTCGGGTGGGCCAGTCCCCGTCAGGCAGCCGACGCACAGGGCCACGTGGTGGGAGGGCAGGGCAGGCTGGAGACCAGGCTCCTGACACTGCTGCCTGGGGGTGCTGGGCCAGTTACCCTCCATCTGCCCCGTGCCCTCCTCGGTGAGACCGTCCCCACCACACATTGGCTCGCAGTGCCTGGCACGCACTACATCGGGATGAATGTCAGAGCCTGTGCCGAACGGCGGCCCCACCCAGCCAGCCTCACCTCCCCAGGAAGAGCACAATGGGGTAGGCAGTCACAATGGAGACGGCGAAGAGGACTCGGGCAACGATTATGACACCGTTGTCCCCCGGGTAGGACATCAAGATGTCGGCGGAAACGTCTGTCCCGAAGGTCAGAAAGCCATACGCGCCTGGCAGGTGGGAAGGGTGGAAGCCCGGAGAGCTGATTAGAAGATGCTGAGCCGCTCCCAACTCTGACACACTGACGGCACCCGGCTCCTACCACCTCTCATGTTTTCCCTAGGGGATGACAGAACGTTCTGGAAGAGCTCCCTGTTCTGCCATTTCCTGAGGCTTTTCTGTCCTCAGCCTTGTGACACTCTGTTCTTCTGATTCAAAACCCACGCTGGGCAAAGCTATTGCTAACCCGTCTTTCAGACAGCTCGCCAGGGGCCAGTGCACCGAGTGGGCGCTGACAGAGAACACCACACTCTGAGAACTCTATCAGCGCCTTCCACGCCTGGCCCATCCCACTCTGGCAGCTAAAGACAGCTGCTAGCCCTGCTCCGTGGCTCAGGCCGTGGGAGCGCTGTCCCATACACTAAAATGTTGTGGGTTCGGGCCCTGGTCAGCGTGCAAATGAGAAGTCGATGTTTCTTTCTCACACTGGTGTTTCTTTCTCTCTAAAATCAGTAAACATATCCTTGGTGTGGACTAAAAACAGAAAGCAGCTGGCAGTGCACCCATTTTCCTGATGGGGAAAACCAAGACCCAGGGTGGCAGCAATTGCCAGAATACACAGGCAGCTAGTTACCATAGTAGCACGTCCAGCGCACCAGGCCCCTGGCCTGCGACCAGCGCTGCCTCTCACATGCTTGTCACCTGCCCTGTCCTGAGACACCCATCTTTAGCTAAGAGCTATGGCTCATTTTGGTCCTCTGATCCTGCTGTCCCTGGACCTGAGCCATTTAGAGGTGACTCTCAGTGACCAGGTTGTGGCCCTCCAACCCAGGGGCCACTGACTGACCGGGACCTTCCCTGCCAGAGAGCCTTCACTCAGCAAGTTTCTTGGAACCATGGAGACCAAGGCACCTGACCTTTTCTCTGGGGCCCAAGGGCTTCCCAAGTCAGAGGCTCCAACAAGCAGATGAGAAAGTGGCCTCCTGGGCTGGAGGAAGGTGCCCAGAAGTCAGCCTGAGCCTGGGACCTGGGCTGTGCTGGGGGCATGCTGTGTGGCCTTGGGCACATCACAGCCCCTCTCTGAGCCGCACTGCCATCACCTCTGAAGACCCTTTTGCCTACAGCCCAGGTTTGTGAGCACCCAAATCCATCGAGTCCATGAGAGCACTTTGTAAATTGCTACCCAGATGTAGCGCTAATGGTGACCACCATTACTGTCATCCCATCAGACAGCGGCAAGCCGGGGCACAGAGCTTCGGAGATAGCCAGGCCTGGGCGAGGTCACAGCTTTGCCACGTCTAGTGTGGAGATCTTGGCCAACCCATGGAAGCCTTTGGAGCCTCAGTCTCCTCATCTATGAAATGGGGACTTTCCTATGGCCTGTTAAGGATTACGTGAGCGAGGGCACTCACACTGTGTAGCGCTGTGCCTAGCACACTGTAAGCTTTCTATAAATACCCGTTATTATTCCCATTTCTCCTGCCAACCCCTGGCCAGCTCCTGGCACTCCAGGCGGGGCCTTACCTGTCAGCGAGTAGACGAGGCAGCAGGCCAGCAAGGACAGCACGGAGACCAGGGCCCAGTGGGACAGGCTCTGGTTGTGCATGCTGCAGTAGATGGAGACAGCTGCTTCATGGCACTGCAAGACGGAGCGGGCCCGGTGGGGCCAGCTGGGCGTTAGAATCGCCAAGAGCAATCTAAAAAGTATCAGTGTCCCAAAGTACAGGAAACCACCCGAATGCCCACCAACAGCAAAAGGCATAAGTAAATAGCCAGACATTCACACGGAGGAATA